>ML383284.1:0-28094 GCA_005239525.1 Nicotiana knightiana | reverse complement strand
GAGTGGATATTCTTAAATACTAAGGTTGTGGACCCTAAGTGGGTATAATGTTTATGGGTGTTTACCATTGAATATATATATATATATATATTCAATGGTAAACACCCATTAACATTATACCCATTTAGGGTCCACAACCTTAGTATTTAAGAATATCCACTCATACTAAAATACAAAGATAAAATAATAATTAAAGTCATAATGCTTACAAAAGTGCAAGAATCTTTCTTCTAAAGCTTCTAAAATAATGAATATTCAATGCCTCCAATTGTAGTCTCTTTTTCAGACAAGATGACTCATAAAAATCCTAGTAAATCTATTATAGTGGGTCAAAAGTCAGAGCCAAAATTGGACGAAAATGTCCCTACAGAGCAGTTATGCGAGCAGATCACGTATGCGGTCCGCATATCTTCGAATTTATCGTAAAATCTCAAGTCTCTAAACCCAGTGTTTTTTTCCCGTGTTTTTGGGTCCTCAAGCTTCATGCACTGCAAAACACCAAAACTTCATAAGAATTGACTCAAAATGCATTGAAAGATGAACTAAAGTCTATGTAATTGGTATCAAATGTGCCAAAATTCTACGGCACATCATGACTGCATATGCAGATTTTGCTCGGTTTCTTCTATATCTATGGTCTGCATGATCTCAACCGCATGCAATGCGACCCCGTCTAATCCTTCGATAATTGGAACTGCATGTTCCGGATAAGCTGGACGGCTCCATTCGACATGGACTACGATCTCTTGACAACCCCACTCGAACTTCATGCACTGATGGAGGGTGGACGGGACTGCCCCTGCCATATGTATCTAAGGTCTTCCTTGCAACAAGTTATATGTGGATGAATGTCCATCACTTGGAATAATATGGGAAACTCAACTGGTCCAATTTGTAGAGCAAAATTGATTTCCCCAATGACGTCCTTTTAAGACCCGTCGAAAGCTCTTACCCTCACACGACTTTCTTTTACTTCTCTCAGATGAATATCCAACTTTCGTAGGGTAGAGATCGAGAAACTATTGACTCATGATCCTCCATTAACAAGTACTCAGGACACCACCTTATCTCCATATTTGACGGTGATGTGTAAAGCTCTATTGGGACCCACGCCCTCTATGGAAAATTTATTTCTTCGCAAGGTGATCATATTCGCTTCGACCATCTTTCCGATGGTTGCTGCCACTGCCTCACTAGTAGTGTTGCTTGGCAAGCTCACTCCACTTAACACTTATATTAGGGCGTCTTTGTGACGGTCAGAACTCCTCAGCAGATCCATGATCGATATATGCACATGGCTTTTCTTCAATTTTTCTTCCATGGAGTATTCTTTAGTTGACATCTCTTCCAGAATTATTCACCCACTGGATTTTTTATATTCCTTCTTTGAATCTGTTTCCTTCCTGGATTCCTTTAGATTGTTTCCTCAGGAGCGTAACACCTCCCTGACCTGGTCATTCCATGAGGCATTGCAGAATCCATCATCTTGGCCTTCCCTTTCTGCTGATATGTCCATGTGATTGTCTTGTATTCCCGATCCTCTTCATCCGTGATAGTGGCGGTGGGCTGTTGCTCATATGTCTGGACCATCACTATAGGTTTTAACTGTATAGTGATCATTGTAGTCCTTCGAGGTGGAACCCTCACCACCTTAGTGTTTCCTATTATGACGATGGTTACTTTAAAATCATACTTTATTCCAGGGTGATCATATTAGCTCCTTGATTCTGATGATTCAGTAACGGGTTACGATTCATATTAGGTAGAGCTGGGGCACACTAAATGTATCAAGTTTTGATCAATGACTAAATTTCATTTTCCAATTTGAAGCAATCCTCGGTATCATGCCCCAGTACGTTTGAGTGATAGATGCATTGTTCGGTTGCATCATAATATTTTGAAGGATACTGAGGAATCCTCCCTTCTATCGAATATATCAAGCATGACCTCCTCAGTATTTCGAACAGTTGAGCCAAAGGTTTTGCAATCAAAGTGTAGTTTCTAAGACCTCTTTTTTCCAAAATTTGGATGGAGTTGGGGTGCATAGTTCGGTCGATTTTGATGGGTGGTAGATTGAACTGGACCATATGGTTGTGGTGGATTTTGATTTTTATGGGTGTGAGGTTGGTTATATTGAGGTTTGGAATTGTAGTATGGTTGTGTGTTGTATACTAGGGCATAAGTAGGTGGGTGTGGGGAATGGGTATTTGGAGAGTAAGAGTCGTTTCCATGGTGTGGATTGGACTGGTAACAGGGAATGATTACTGATACCTCTTCCTTTTTCATCGTTACGCTGCCTATTGAACCCAATTGGATAGCTTTGCTATCTTCTTGTAATGCAGCCATAGATTGTACCTTGCCGGACTTTATGCATGCCTCTGAAAAATCTCCGATTTTAATAAGTTCAGGAAACTTCTGCCCCATCATGCCTATCATTTTCTCAAAGTAGATTCCTTCCCGAGCCCTAATAAATTACTTGGTCAACTTACTGTCATGTAACGGGGGTTATTTGGAGAGTAAGAGTCGTGTTTGCTTCATTGAAATAGCCAACCTTGGAAATCATTTTTGATTCGCGTCTGTTTCTTCCTTTTTTTAAAAGAATGTGGTTGACCTTACAAATCCGTCTTAGATCCAAAAATTTATATAAATTGTTAGTAAAAGTTAAGAACTGAATAATAGGAATGATTAATAAATTAGAGTTATTGTTACTAAGTCACAATGTTTCTTTTATCTTTACCTACGTCTTTAGAGATTGCCTAGGTTGATAATATAATTCAAATATATAAAACAAAGTATTCAATCAAATATCATAAGTGTTATATGGCATATGAGAACAAGCAATAAACTTAAAGCGATAGGAGAAAGAGGTGGACTCTGGGTTTGGGCTTGAAGGAAGTCAAGACCAATAGATAGCGAAGACGGAGAACAACAACTTCAGACTCCAAAAGATTCAGGCAAAGAACTTGTGCATGAGCTCTTTGAGAACTCAGCATGCCAAATTAAAATACATGTACAAGAAGAAAAGAAAGTTAGTAGATATGTGGCCCAATATACATAATTAGACATAAGTAACACCCGTATAGGCCCAAGATGAATTATAACAATCAATAGTAATCGGGAATGCAAAATTAGTATAAAGTCACGCATGGTAAAACAATTTATGGTGAAGTCTTTGTTTCCATTGAACACTAAACCTAAAAAGATTAACAAGTGTCAGTAGATTAGAGGCTTAGGGTAGAATTCTCTTCATGGCCAAGGTACTCTTTAGATCCCGGGTACTTTAAAGTTCACAAAGGTCTCAAGGACCCAGCAATGCTTGTGTCAGGGAGAGTATCTCAACCAAGAAATAAATTCTACTCCCAAATACCCCTAAATACTCACACTTTATCTTCTCTGCAGGTGTAGGTGCTAATGAGGCACTCAATGTAAACCCTAATACCATAGTGGTGACTATACACAAGAAGAGGTAGACTTCTATAACTATCCAGAACACCGAAGCATCATTAGACATCTCATGATTTGCAAACAAGCATGCAGTAATATCATCTACTCTTATCAAGCTTAAGAGCACTTAAACATGATCAATTATAATTGTCAAAAAATAATGAGAAAACAGTAACACATGAATATAAGGACTTAGAATAGGTAAAACATGTAGTTCAAAGGTGTATATGAGCTATCAAGTGTAGTACTCTCAATAATCCAATTAGCAGGCTCATGCTTATGAAAGATATTTAACTATAANAATATATATATATATATATATATATATTGGAAATCTACATATAGACTAATATTAAACTTCTTACTAAGTGGGAAAGTTAACAATTCACTTCAAAGTTCATAAGAAAACAGGGGCAAGCAGATACATTGGCAAGTGATCTCTAAAGAGATCTTCATTCTAACTAGGTTGGTTAAGAGTTAAATATATAATCCTACATTCAAACAGGGTAGATAGACATTTAAAAGGGGTTCTTCTAAGTCTATGTGTAAGCTTTAATGAACTTAGTAGGTTTCAATGATCTGGGAACAATCACAAACATGATATGCAGGAAACAGTTTTCTTTAAGACATGGATGAGTACAGAACTCCTAATGAGTGACGTTCAAATGTGTACATGCTGTATTCTAACTAATACTACAATATTCAACATGACTAAGTACTAAACATGTGATTAGGCTAACATGGACATCATAGTTGGTCCTGAATAGTAAAAATTTATACTAGGCTTATTAGGAGTTAAGATACTCATAAAGACACAATGTAGTATTCAAATAAGGCATATAAACATCAGAAGATTCCCTTAAACTCTTTTAGTGATCACAGTTAACTTATATTCCTATGCTATGTGATTAATCCTTTTAGAATATCAAGATTCAACTTTCTTCTTTATAAGGTGACATAGTTCTAAATAATATAAGAGCCCAAGCAATCATAATGTTTGTTTGAACAAGAATGAGTGCAGAATCTCTAAGAGAGGGCAACCAAATACATACATGAGATGTTCTTACAAGATTGAAAGACTATAAGACATGGTAGAGTATCAAATAACATATGATCAGATCAATAGGCTCATAACAGGATTTCAGAACATTGAATGTTTCACATATACTAGCCATTGTTCCAATAGCAGGATAATTAGTCCAGTTAAACAAGTTGAGTATATTAGTCCTAACACGATGAAGTTTCAGTTTCAGATGTGTTAGAAGCATGGAATAACAAAAAGATAAGACATAGATACAACAGATACAAAGCTCTTAAGGAAAATCAAGGGCATAGCTTAAGCTAAGCTGACAGAATACATATAAGACCAATTGCAGAAATTCACTAGAACTTAATTCATTCACTTCAAAACATATTTCAAATAGTGAAACTCACGGATATGATCACACAGTCATGAAGGTTAACATGAGACCTTCACAATGGTATTTCAGGAAGTCTTAGAATTACAGAAACACATTTGAAAAAAGAAGGCAACTCAAACAACAAAACAGGTACACCCTTGATTGCAAGACAACCCAGTAATTGTCCTTAAGTGTTCATAATTACGATGGTCTTAATTTTATCAAACAAGTGACCCAAATACATGATATAGATCAACAAGAAATATCAAGGCAAGAGTAGTAGAGCATACATGAAAGATTTAGCAAAAATATCATGATTTCTAAAGTCAGGACAAGTGCAGAAGATCATTGAGGTTCTTAGTTAACTGCAGAAGCCCAACATCACATAGATTTATTCAACTTAGAGAAGCATTAATTAAGTTTACAAAGGTGGTCGATTAGCATTAAACTAGTTTCACATTATTAGAGGACAATGAGTTCACACAATGTCAAAGCATAATGATCAAACTAACACATTATAAACAAAATAATCAGTAGAGAATAACAAGAACAACATGACTTTAACTTGAACAATTAAAAGAGAGGAAGGGTCAATGTGCACTGACCTTCCTTTGGGCAGCAAACCAAATATAGACTTCGTTTAGCCGTTTAGGAATCAAATACTTAAACTTCGATCAATGAGTAAACTCAGAACCAAAAAAGAGAGAAATTAGAAATCAATTAAGAACTTAGGCTTCGATTGAAAAATTCTAAAATGCTACTGTGTTGTGTATTGATGTCTTTTAGATTGTTAGGTGTTGTTAGGTGAGAGCCATTAAGGCTCCTATTTATATGTCACGCCCCAACCTCAGGGAGCGACCGTCACTCAACCGAGTGGACCGAGTCAAGCAAGCCTGTTAGACACTTCCTACCCAACTCGCTTATGATCAAGAGAAGGCGTGTTACGTTAGTTAAACAGTGGAAAGATCATATATATAAAAATTACTAATTCATTTCTCTTCATTTTGCTACATCATAGTTAAGTTCCCAAAATACATACACTTCATGATTTAGTGGAGCGAGAGTCCAAAACACACATAATCCATCTGACCTTTCTAGCAACCATACACAACCCACATAACATCTACGGAGCCTCTAAAGATACAAAAGATAGTTATGATAATGCTGGTGACAAGGCCCCGGTGATACCTCAAAACGTGGTAAAATATTCACAAAGGATACAATACATGACCCCGGGATGAAATGGGGCTCACCAAGACTACTGAGAAGATGATGCACCACTAGCTGCGATCAACACTGTCTGCTATGGAACTACCTAAATCCATTTAAAGATGTAGCGCCCCTGGCAAAAAGGACATTAGTACTGTCGAGTAGTACTCGTATGTAAAGCTAAAACACCATCTCAATAGAATGAACAATAGTATAGGGGAAAAATAGTTATGAGTTCAATAAGAGCTTCAAACAATACTAAAACATCAAGTAAGAGTCATATAAGTTTCTCAATCAATTTTCATCTTATTTGTTGGTGTCATGACCCAAAAACCTAATGTGTCGTGATGGCGCCTATCGATGGTACTAGGTAAGCCGAATTCCCCAAAGATACTTCAGCAATCAATAAAATAGTAATGCAAAACTTTTCATATCATGAATCTTTCATAAACTCAAGACAAACTCAACATAGAAAACAAAGTGCGGAATACTAGCCCTAAATATCGGGGTGTCACCAAGTCATAAGCAACTAGACTCTAAATCTAAAAGACAGTGCTTACAATAGTATACGTCTAAATATCAATAATGAGAAAGAAATACAATAAGGAAGGAGCACAAGGTCTGCGAACGCCAGCAACTACCTCGTAAATCTCCAGAAAATCAACTGCGCACGAGCTCAATGACCTCCGCGTTCGGTCACACCTGGATCCGCACACAAGGTGCAGGGAGTAACTCAGTAAGTAACAGAATCAAATAAGGAACTGAGAAGCAGTGACGAACTACACAAAATACAGTTCATTTAAGTAATTTTAGCAAAGAAAATAGGCATGCTTTCAATCTGGTGTTTTAAATCAAAACATTTCGAGCTTAGGTAACACAGTTACATCCCGCACCTTAGCATTAGGATGTGCCGTAGTAAATTCAGATGAGTTCGAAGGGATTATGTCTATTAGGAGGTTATAGAGGGTTTAAGACATTGTTATAAGACTCCGTAAGTTTAACAACATTAATACCATTAGATACATTTTGATATGGTATTTATTTTGGGTGGAACATTTATTGTAGAAAAATATTTTAAAAGTATGATTTTATATAGTTATTAATATTACTACTTTAAAAAATGCTTTATATTATACACATAATATAAGAAAGTTTATGAGATTTTCTTTATTTTAAAGATAGAAATTATTTTCTCACAAGAAAAGAAGGCTATATTTTTACCATTTTAAAAATTAAGCGTACGAGAATTTTTACTCTTTATATGAAATTAGGAAAATTATAAGTTGAGAAAATATATGTATTTTTACAATGAATATTTATATAATATTAAAAGTTAACAATTAGAAATAAATGGAATACATTTGGAATGAAATGACATGCATTTAATTAGTATTAGAATGATAAACAAAAATGTTAACATAGTTAAAATAAAGATTGTAATATTTAATGTGAATTGAAGCAACGGTAGCACATGGTGATATAAAATGTTAAAATATACATGAAAGCATTCTTTGTATGATAAACATGTATATTTAAAGCTATATACAAAAATAGTTATCATTTGGATAGTTATAGTATTAATAGTTATATTGATTAATAGTGATATTGTTTGATGTAATTGTATGTTTACAACGACTATGTTACTGTATTTGAATGTATATGTATAGTTTAATAGTTAATTTGATTACTATTTTTACATGGATACTTTAATAAAATAATAATGTATGTATTTATTTTATATGGTACCACATGACCATGATAGAAAAGTATATTATAGTATGACATATAACGTGTCTTAAAAGTGAGTAGTATTTTAAGTAATTTGAGATATTTTTTAATTATACGGGTAATTGGTTAATTACCGGGTAATGAGACATTACCCAGTTAACTAATAAGTGGATAAAAATTTATAAAATACACCCCCAAAAACGTGGCAAGAAGCCACAATCTAAAGAATGACTAAGTAGTCATATAGTCCTAGGTGGCTATCTAGGATTTATTTGGAATTAATAAGTAAAGAATTATTATAAGTCTTATCTCATTCTTTCATTTTGTGTGTAAGTATTCAAGTTACTGGGTAGTCTTACTAAAAATAACTCATACAATCACTTTGATGCCAAATTATTCCAGTATGTTGATCTGCCATTCCTAATTTGAGGAAGAGATTTTCATTTGGACAAAAAAGAAGGAAAAAACGTTCATAATGCCAGTAAGAACCATATATACCATTTTCCTAGTTCTAATTGATTCTAAGAACAGAAACTAAAGTCCATCTTATGTCCATCTTTCGTTTCTTAATTCAAAAGCAAGAAACCTATGTCTTTTCTAGTTCAATACTACAAGGACAAAAGCTAAAGTTCATCCAATTTTTGCGGTTCTATAGGAGTACGGTGTAATCTTCTCCAAAGGTATTATACGGAGTTTTCCCTATTCCATGTATGTTAAGGTCATCCCTTCTTTCTTTTTGGCATGATCCAAAGTATACAGAAGAGCAAACACACGATTTCCATAAATTACTCTATTCATAGAAATACTAGGGGTGTCTGTACTCTTGATTCCCCATGTGAATTAGTATTATTTTCTGTTCATGGGTCTCAAAAAAATACGTATTTGATAAAGTTTATCCGAAAGGCATATTGATTTTTATGGCATTCCGAGAAAATCTTATTAACGTATTTCTTATGTATTTCATGCATTTATACATGTACATTGATCCATGACTAGATGGCGTTATATACGCGTATATATGTATATTATATTTATATGGGATACGGGAAAAAGGTTACGGCGTTATATACGCACCACCACCTGATCAGCTGGTATACGGTGATGATTTTGCCCACATTGGCTGAGATGATATGATGGGATGCCCTCAGAGGCTTGATGATGTTATGTACGTACATACCTATGCATTACATGACATTTATACGCATATGCATGACATTATACATGATTTACACAGCGATCCAGACTTACAAGTTGAGTCCTTTACTCCATGTTTCTTCTATGTCCTTAATTAATGTTGACTTCCTGTTATGTTTCAGTTCTTCCTTACATACTCAGTACATTATTCGTACTGACGTCTCTTTTGTTGGGGACGCTGCATTCATGCCTGCAGGTATGGATAATCAGTTTGACAAGCCTTCAAAGTAGATGAGATTGACATTCAGCGAAGGATCGGTAAGACTCCACCTCATTCGGAGTGCAGCCGAGTCTATGAGTCATCGTGTCAGAGTTTTGCTACAGACTCATGGGTAGGCCGGTACCCTGTCCCATTTGATGTCAAATAATCTTAAAGGCTTTGTAGACAGAGGTTCACTTTGTACAGTATGTCAGAGGTCTTGACGTCCCATATGTATTTATGTTTTAAGAAAAAAAATAAGTTTAGTGATACAGTGTTTTCCCACTTACAAGTTGAACATTATGAGTTGTGGCCATGTGGGCCCATGATAGTTACATAAGGAATGAGTCCAGCTAACTCGACCTATGTATGTTCTAGTTTTGGTCAAGCGATAGTGAGTTACAGAGTGGTTCACTCGGGCCATCACGGCACCGGGTGCCAGCCACGCCTCCCCAGGTTTGGGGCGTGACAAACACAATATAAGCCCTCTAGAAAATTTCACAACAATAAAAATTAGCAACGAAGTACAACAACAAATAAGATCAAGTACAGCCTCACAGGGCTACTGTCACTCATCTATCTCAATAACTCAATCACTCAGCTCTCAGCCTCAATACTCACAATCAAAGGTACCTGCGCTCACTTGGGGTGTACAGACTCTAGAAGGGCTCCTACATCCTAAGCGCTAAATTGCTGCATCGTGCAGCCCGACCCAATACTGTTGCGGCGTGCAGCCTGATCCATATATTTCTGCGGCGTGCAACCCAATCCGATATATGGTCCGAAGGCTTGTTGCGTTGTGCAACCCGATCCAATATTGCTGCGGCGTGCAGCCCGATCCAATATATCTTAAACAACTTTCAACCTGGCACTCAGGCCCTATCTCAGTCACTAGCCTCTCCAGCCTCACTAAATATCACCATAAACAGCCCAAATAGAGAATACAACAAGTACTAATCAAGAGATGAGAGAGAGCTGAGATATAATGCATAAGTAAAATGGTGAGTGAGTACAAGACAACAATTTAGCAGTCAATTCAAAAAGTTCAGGACCACTGCTGGTCCCAACAGTGTTATCATATAGCCTAAGCATGTTTTCTAACATGTAAGACAGTCAATAACTCATAAACAAGATGAACAAGCAATAATAGGCTATTCGACTTTACAGTCTCCAGGGATGGACCAAGTCTCAATCCCACACGGTGCACGCTCCCACGCCCGCCACCTAGCATGCGCGTCACCTATAAATATCCACATCATATGAATTTCTTGGAGTTTCATACCCTCAAGACCAGATTTAAGACTGTTACTTACCTCAATCCGAGCAAATTCCTACTTTGCAATGGCCTTAACTCTCGATTCAGCCTCCAAATGTCCCGAATCTAGCCACAAGTAGTACAATACCATTAATATATGCTAAAGGAATCAATTCCACAAGAAAAACTAATAAATTAGACTCAAAACCCGCCCCCCAGGCCCACGTCTCGAAATCTGACAAAAGTCACAAAACCTGAAAGCCCATTCACTCACGAGTCTAACCATACTAAATTCATCAAAATCCGACATCATTTGTTCTCTCAAATCCCAAAAATCTACTCTCCAAAATCCCAAGCCCGAACCCCCAATTTTCACTTCAAAACCCTACTAATTAGGTGATAAATCAACGGGAAAACACCATAGCTAAGGATAATGAGGCTTAAGGGACATAAATCAGTGAATATCCTTGGATTTCCTTCAAAAATCACCTCAAAAGCTCCAAAGTCCGAGTTCAAAATTGTGGAAAATGAGGAAAAATCTCGAAGTCCTTTAATTATACATTCTGCCTAGTGAAACCGCACATGCGGTCCCTTTTGTCGCTTCTGCGATGCTGCATCTGCGGACCAAACTCTTCTTCTGGGGAAAGTTACTTAAAACCCCTGGACCGCTTTTGCGACTCTCAACCACATCTGCAATCATCACAGGTGCGGAAACTACCTCGCACCTGCAGATTCCCTCTCGCACCTGCACATGCCTGCCCGCATCTGCGACTCTCGCAGGTGCGAGAATACCTTCGCACCTGCGGTTCCTTCCCAGTTCCTCCATGGCTGCATATGTGGCTCCTTAGTCGCTCATGCGGGCTCCCACCTGCGGAGAACCAGCAGCTTCAGCTGCATTTTTCAAGTTGCAAACCTTCCGTTAACCACCCGGAATCACCCCGGGGCCCTCGGGACCTTAACCAAACATACCAACACGTCCCATAACATCATACGGACTTAGTCTAACATTAAAATCACTCAAAACAACATCAAAACACCAAATTACCCTCGGATTTTCAAGCCTAAGAACTTCTAAACTTCTAAATTCCGCAAACGACACCGAAACCTATCAAATAACGTCCGAATGACCTCAAATTTTACACACACGTCACAAATGACACCATGAACCTACTCCAACTTCCCGAAGTCCATTCCAACCCTGATTTCAAACTTTCGACTGCCGACCAAATTCGCCAAATTTTTAACTTTCGCCAATTCAAGCCTAATTCCACTACGGACCTCCAAATCACATTCCGGACGCGCTCCTAAGTCCAAAATAACCTAACAGAGCTATCGAAACAATAAAATTTCAAATCTGATATCGTTTACATATAAGTCAACATTCTGTTGACTTTTCCAACTTAAGCTTCTAATAAAGAGACTAAGTGTCTCAATTCACTTCGAAACCACTCCGAATCCGAACCAACTAACCCGACATATCATAATATAGCTGAACAAAACAAAAAGAAGCAGAAATGGGGGAAATAGGGATATAACTCTCGAAACGATCGGCCGGGTCATTACATTTGTTAATCTTTAGTGCCATGTGCCACAATCTACAATGCCACCGTATTCTTACACGGAGTCCGATCTCGACCCGATCGGCTAGGTCATTTTATTTGAGAAATCAACCATATCCACAATTTCAATCATCATTTCCAGCACAATTACTACCATGTATGCGGCATGGCGTCTGATCACGGCCCGATCGGTTAAGCCATCTCATTTGAGACATCATCTTTTCAATCAATCATCTCACTTCGCATTTCTTTCCTATCTTTCGATACATTGGCACGACACATGAGTGACCTCATTTACTAAGTCGTTCATGGCACTTGGCTGTATTTACAATTCAAGTTTCCCTTTATACACATTCAATAACATTCTCATCAACAACAATAAGGCCTATCATGTAAGGCATTTGTACACATAAGGGAAAGACTTATAAAATCCTAAGCACATAGAGATCTTTCATACAAATTGACATAACAACCTTTATTCAATTTATCACATGAAGTCTTAACCTTTCTTAACATATATTCCACATTTTTTAACATAACCTCGAAGGGCAAAATATCATGAAAAGTATTTAGTACAATTATCAAACATACATCATTCAACACAACACATTTGGGATAGTCAATTTTAGTATGATCAATTTGGGGACTTACACCAATTTTCACGAACACAAAGGGTTCCGATTCTAACAAGAAGGGGGTTTAGCCATACATACCTCAATTGAGCCTCTTAAAAATTTAAGATTTTCCGAAATTAGCAACTTCAATCTATATTAGAAATATAGCAGAAGTTGAACCCAAAATTAGGAAAACGAACGTAATTCTAGCTCACTTGAGAATTCTATCAAACACTATGTGTTTATTAAGGTTTCATGGCCCCTTTTATGAAAGATTACACCAACCCATTCCCCATTCTTTTCTATCTTTGATTTACAACTCCCCCAACATACCTTAGGAACACATGCACGCAAGGTAATCACCCTCACCCCCATGAATTACCTCACTAATGGCCCAAATGACTGCCTCACTCTGCGGCCATTCTACGATCTGCAGAGTAATTTTGCGGCTGCAGAGTGATTTTGCGGCTGCATAGTGGGTCGCAAAAATGTATTTTCTGCAAAATATTTTCCTTTATCTTTCTAACGCACTGATCAATCAAAAAAGTTCAAACCGCGGCGAGCCTTCTACTACCGTTAACCCCTTCGCCTACTTCAGCACCACAAAATTCGTGTTCTTAGGAAAACTTTTATGGGGCCTTACATTGTAGTACTTTAAAACCTTTGGGTTTTTGCATATTCAAACCATGGTAGTGGAGAGTGACGACTACCAAATGATGCAAGCAAAGATGAGAGAAATAAGAAATGAATAGAGGGGAAAAATAATGAGAGTTTTACCTGAGGAGAGAGGATGCGACCGTTGATGGAAAACCCTATTGGGTAAAGAACCAATGTGGTCATTTCAGTTGACCTCTGGACCTCAAATACTTATGATAAGGCTCTGAGAAATATTTATTCATGCTCTAATTTGATAGAATACAAGAGAAATCCGAAGACTTGAAGTTTTATTTTTAAGCTAGGGTTCGGATTTGGGGCTTTTTTATTTTGATTGATGAAATGGGGAAGGAAATTAGTGAGAATCGCGGATAGGGGAGACAAATGCAATGATTTTCTGTTCGACTTGTGACCTTGCACATATTGGTGCAATGTTTTTGATTGATTAGAGGCTGGTGTTAGAGTGAACTGGGAGAGGAAAGGGAAAAGGGGAGGCTGGGACAACAGGGAATTGATTTTAGGGTTTGGGTATGTTTAGGTCGTCTCTGGTGTTAAGACGGGTGAGAGAGATAGATCAACAACCCTGATAATTCAGGCTTTAACAATTAAAAATGTCAAAATACATGACCCAGATGTATTTAAGTTTGGATCTCTTAAGTTTTGACACCTGAGATGAATCTGATGGGGTATTTAAAATTAAAGGAAAAACAAAGATAAACTTAGAGGTGTTGATCCATAGGATGGACAGTTTGGATCCATTGTGCTTCTTTTGTAAGTGAATTGGGACGGTGATGTGGCAATCTCTGATTGGTTCTTGGAGATATAGGTGGATTGCCAAGGTAGAATGAGATAGGATGTTTGGACTGGGTCAGGTACGGATTGGGCACGAGTATTCGGCTGGGAATGATTTAAAGAGTAGCCACTTTGTATTTATTTTGGAAATTGGAATTGTAGCCTTTTTGTTTTTTAGACTTTTCATAATTAATTTAAATGAACTTAAATAATTTCAATAAATGTAGTAGAAATTTTAATCATCAAATACACTACTAATTACTGTAATTAATTAATTATTTATAAAAATACTTTACTTTCCAAATTATGACATCAATGTCGAATTACTGAAATAGTAGGCTAATTATCTAGAAATTAAGGAATAACTTATTAAAATATTTATAAAATATATGTAATGTATATAAAGTTTATATTAATACTCTAAAAATAGTAAGTATGACACGTTTTGTAATTATATAATACTTAAATACAAATTTCAGCACTATTAATTACTAATTTTATGAAAAATAGGTATTATTGATTAGAAAATATTTTCAATAAATTTATTGTAAATAATCAAGTATAAATAAATTAATTTTAAAAATGAGGGTCAAAATTGATCGTCAACACCACGTACTCTAGAGCGGCTTACTAGATTGCTATCACTTGGACCACTTTGCCCTTCTCTGTGATTGAACTACTCAACCTATCATAATATTCTCAACTATTTCTTTCAACCCTTGCTTAGTGATATCTTTGTACATCATCATTGTTACTTATTATCAAATACAAAGTGGCTCTTAAGCGTAGCAAGGTAGATCGTCCTTAAGGCACACTACAACATTACTATCTGGTGGCACGTACGCGTAGCAAAGAAAATTGTCCGTACGGCTCACAATATTTGGGTCAGACTATGCGTACACATGGGACCTTCCATATCCAACCTTATCTTACCTATGCATTTCATAGATCGTCCATAGGTTAACCTTTAATATTCACCTATGCTTTCATAGATCATCCATAGGTTAACCTTTAATATACACCTATGCGTTCATAGACCGTCGGTAGGGAACATACTTATGCAAATAACAATACAACATCATTCAACAATCAATATCTTAGAAGCTAGGTAATCGTGTCTAACTTCTTCTAGTACTTTTGATAACTCTTAGTTCGTATTCAGCAACTCGTAACCCCGACTCATTAGCTTTAAGGAAACTATAACTATTCTCAAATTTATACATCCGTCATGACATACTATTAAATTTTGAGATTCGTATAATCTTATCTTTACCATTTCATTTGGTACATCGTAGGGCTCGTATTTCATATTCTTTAAAGCGACTCATCGCATTCGTTAACTCAATCTCTAGTTCCTTTAACGTAGGGAATTTCATTACCCTTTTCGCATGCGCATGATTATTCTAGTTAGGTAGTACAATGCGTTTCACAACTTATGTGACCTTACGATCTTCTACTTATGTACTATTCTTCATTTTTTAGATCGCTCATTCGATACCTTTAAGTTTATGAGGAGGTTCTTGATAAGAACCTTATCACGTCTCTTAATTAATATCTCGCTCTTATTAGTATTAGGGGGTCCATTGTAGCCACATAAGCTTCACTATACTTCGTCAATTGCTTTAGGTCATAGGTCTTATACTTGATTTCTACTTGTGAGCCTTTTATAATTAACCATCAAACGAAGACTATACTTCTCGCTGTAGACTCAAAATAAGTTCCCCGAGGTCTCTGCTCATTTCTAGGGATTATTCGTGGATTATAACTACGAATAACTCATTTCATTGATACATTCACTTTTGAGCTATTAGAGGGTCTTAACCCATCTATATATAACATATGCTAGGACTCGTCCCTTTGAACCTCTTATAAGGGTGACGTCACTACAGAATTATGCTGGAAGAAGAAAGGGAAAGACTTACATACCTCTAAGCCAATTTTTCCATGGCGAGGTATAAATCAGTATACAGTTCCTTTTACCAGTCAAGATATACCAAGTAAATAATACTACTATCAACATAATGGAACGTACTAAGTAACCATCGAACATAAATAACACTCTAACATTATTCTATGACATCAATTTCCCCTAACCCCTTTTTACTACTTGCACCACCACCAACCACCACAAGAATACATATACACCAACATTTCCATCCACTTTAAACTGCTAAAATAGCTAAACATATTGACACAACACAACAAACGACTCAAATACACCATTCGTCTATTACTTGCATCTTAAAACGACTAAGTATAGCTACAACATCAACATGTCTATATACATAGAGAGGAAGAGGGGTTTTACCTTGTAATACCTCATATATTCATAAATATAACTCAACAACACCTTCAGAAACTATACATACCAAGAACAATCTCGACATGTTATACAATATATTCAACAAGTTGCTTTCATCATCTACTTTTCAACTTATAACTTATAACAACTAACATGATTAATCATACAGCATGTCCAACATACTAACAACCACATTCATACAATTTCCAGCCTTATATCCATCATAAAAACAATATCACACGGCCTAACACATCTCAAGAACATCACAAGCAACTTTCAAGTGCTATCTTGCAACATCTCAACAAAACAACCTAGCTAGGCTTAGATATGATAAACAATATGTAGTAGAAGAGGAACTTACCTTTAAACATCAATAAAAACTCCAAGAAAAACTCTTCTTCAACTTCAAAGAACTCACAACTCATCAACAACATCATATAAGTGATCTCCACCATTTCTACAACACTTTTAATGAATAACTTAGGTGGCTTGGCCTTGGATTTGTGTATGAAACTTTAGGATATTATTAGAGAGTTCATAGGTTCTTGGAGGCCTGGTTTGGTCGAAAATGAGACTTGTATATGAAGTCCACCACTTTATATAACAAGAAAAGCTTCCACCGACTTTGTGGGCCCCAAAGGGAGCTGCTTGTGCAGCGTCATGAAAATACGAATATCTCTCTACTCCGACGTTCTACCGATGAAAGATTTAATGTGTTCGAAACTAGACTCGTAGATTTTCAATTTGGTGAGTATAGAGCCCCATAACTCCAAGGATATTGAGAGAAAAGCTCAGTGAAATTAGACCCAAATTTCAGTAAAATTATGAATGTAACTTGCGGCAAGTTTTTCCATCTTTTATTTTACAACTTGATTGAATTTAAAACTGCATAATAATATTAAATGATTTAATTAACTTAAAATATAACCTTCTTAGGGTATTATGCACTCCTATTTTATCCCAAAAATATGAGTTATAACATCTTTGATTCGTTTAACCTCCAACCCTCGTGATACTTCCTTAACATTTGTTTTAACCCATTATTATCTTTGTAAAAGTCCTTGAGATATCTAGCTTATATTGATTCAATTAAAACTCATTCTAGCATGAAAGTACAGGGTGTAAGAGACACCAACTCATCTGAGATAAAATATAATAAAATGTAGAGATTCAAATATATAACATATATATGTAATATTATGACTGCAAAAATATGACTAAAGCTAAGGCAAATATCTCAACATGGAAAAAATGGCCCTATCATGTCTCAATAGATTAGTACAAAGCCTAGAATGATTTCTAGAATAAATAATAGCTCACGTAGTCATGTTGTAACGACCCGGCTGGTCATTTTGTGCATTTGAGCTACATTTTCCTATTTAATACTTTCCGTATATGTGTTTGTTTTTTTGTGATTTGCGGGGGTAGCTGTTTTGGCTTCGAGGAGGTTCGGGAGTGATTTGAATCACTTAGAATCATTTATGGAAGTTATAAATTTGAAAGTTTTAAATGGTTGTAAGTTTGACAAGGAGTTGACATTAAGGTTATCATATTCAGATATTGATTATGGGAGTTGTAATAGGTTCGTTATGTCATTTGGGAATTATGTGCAAAGTTTGCGTTTAATCCGAATTGGTTAGGCTTGGATTAGACGTTTGGTTTGAAAGTTGGAAGCTAATGAACTTAAGAGAAGCTTGACATGTATTTTGATCGTTGATTCTTGGGACTTGCTGGTATGATTTGATGAGGTCCTCGGGGGCTCAAATGTGTTTCGATGGTTTTAGACCATTTTCATGAGTTTTGGACATAATATATTTGCTGGTGTCTAATGTCCTTCACGTTTGCATAGAAGCATCACGCTTGCGATGAAGGTTTTGGGTGTTGTGGTATTTTCTCATCGCATTCACGAGGCTGCTGGGCATGTTCGTGAAGGAGAGGAGGCCTTTGGCCTTCGCGTTAGTGAATGAGGTTTTCCTGGAAAAGTTGGTTTGTGTTTCGCGAAAGCGAATCACGTGTCGTGTTGGCGAAGGGCATTCCTGGGTAGAGTATTTAAGATGGAAATTTTGGGATTTCACTTAAATTATCATGTTTTGAACCCTAGACTTCCAGAGTGCGACATTTTGAAGAGCGATTTCACTATATCATTAGAGGTAAGCAACCTACACTTAGATTTGACTTCATAGCATGATTTTCAAAGATTTCTACACGTAAATTCTTGGATTTTAAAGTGAAATTGGGAATTTTTGTTAAAACTTTTGGAAAGTGAATAATTGAGACTTGAACCCCAATTTGGACTTGATTTTGGATGAAACCTGTATATTTAAACTCCAGTTGGAGTAAGTGTTTGGAATTTGTGAATTTTGCTGGGTACCAGAAGGCGAACTCGGATTGACGTTTTGGTTGACTTTGTGTATTTGATTAAAGATTTTACCTTTATCATTTGAGTTCAATTTTTATGGATTTGTTGACGTTTATATCGTGATGAGGGGTAGAATTGGAATATTTTATGGTTTGTTTTGACTTTGTGCTTGTTTGATTCATGATTATATGACTTATTTAACTACGTTTGCTCTCTTATTAATATTAGAAATCATTCCTAGGCATATAATTCAATTTTGAAGGCATGAGAACTTGTTCTTGATAGGTTAAATTGCATAATTATTCGTAGTCACATAGAAATTTCATGAGCATATATCTGCATGATATTATTAAATCCTTGTTCACCTTTTGTCTATAATTATTAGGTATATTCATACATTTTGAAGAACGAATATGTGATTTGGACTGAGGATTTTGGCATCTAGGGTAAGCGTGCGGAGGAGATGCAGTTGTGTCACATTGTATATAATGATCGGATCTTGATTTATCAGAGATACTATTATACCCCTCTTTTCTCTTGGATATGGATCCATCTCTCTGGAATCAGGTGATAACCCATGTTACTTTGGGCCCTGTGAGCATGGTCGGTACATGGATTTTGTACCGGGTCGATACATGTATATCAGGTTATGTTGATACATGGATTGTGTATCAGGTTACATGGATCTTGCACCAGTTGAGAATGCATTATTATTATTGAATCATTCTGAAATATTTACTTAACTGTTAATTGTTATATGACATCCTTATATACTAATTAGGAATCCCGGCTCCGCTATTTTCGCATGCCATCTTTTATTTCGATATTTGAGCACCGTTATGGTTATTTCGATTCAAGAAAGCATGCTTAATACTTTTCAACTATTTATATATGTGACTCTTGTTATTCATGATATTATTTACTACTACAGTAATTAATTAGGTTGTTATACTTATGCGGTAAGTATTTAGAAGCATCTAGCCTCGCTACTACTTCTTCGAGGTTAAACTTGATACTTACTAGGCACCGATTGTGGTGTACTCATACTATACTTCTGCACATATTTTTGTGCATATCCTCGGGTGGGTCCTAGCGGAGCTTCCTATTTGAGATAGGATATTTCACGGAGATTTAGGGTATGCTATACTTCATGGATCTAATTCGCAGTCCCCGAGTCCCTGTCTTTTTTATCGTTTCTGTCTATTTGTATTTCATAAAACTTGACATGTATACATATTTGATCTCATTTATATAGTTTGCTCGTGTACTTGTGCCACCTAGTCTTGGAGATGTACTGTGTTGTCCGTGTTTAGGACGTGTTTGGGTTTTATCATATTTTATTATTTTTTTGAGACTAACCTCTTTAATGATTTTATATATCACTGTTAAATAATTAAAATAGACTTTATTTGTTATTTGTTAGTTGACTTGCTCAACAAGTTTGGCGAGGCGCTATTACAACCTTGAGGTGGGATTTTGGATCCTAACAAGTTTGTATCAGAGCTCTAGGTTGTGTCGGTCTCACGAGTCACGAGCAGGTCTAGTAGAGTCTTGTGGATTGGTATGGAGACATCTGTACTTATCTCCAAGAGGCTATATGATGTTAGTAAATTACCATTCTTTCATTCTTTATCATGCGATTTTATTGTTCCATATTCCTTGTGTTTTTACTCTCTCGAAGATGGTGAGAACACGTTCATCAGGAGCAGTTGGACAGGCACATATCCCTCAAGCTAGAGCAGTGAGAGGCCGTGGTAAAAGAAGAGGCAGGGGTGGAGGCCGCATTGCAGTTAAAGCCACCACTAGAGCAGTCACCGTGGAGCCTACAGTAGCTCCGGTTAAGGATCATATGTTTAATCAGGGTGAGTTAGTTGGACTAGATCAGGTCTCGAAGGGGTTTATTGCAACACAAGTGCTTCAGGATGCCCTTGTTTGTTTAGTTGGTATTGTGGAGGGTCTAGAACAAACTAGGGCACCTTCTGTGGCACCGACTACTTCTCAGGCTAGGGGATGGGCACAAATTCTCGCTACTCACACTCCTAAATAGGTTACGACTGGTTATCAGACGTCAGTAGTAGTTCAAGTTGGGGAACCTCCTCCCATGGTTGTAGTTAGGCTGGTACTGGAGGAGGAGCATAAGAGGTTTGGTCGGTTCAGGAAGATAGGTCCTCCATGTTATGATGGTGATACTTTAGTACAGGATTTCTAAGATGGTTGTTAGTATATTCTGCGAAATCTTGGTTTGGTGGAGTCCAATAGGGTTGCATTCACTACTATTTAACTTCAGGGGCCAGCCAAGAGGTAGTGGCAGTCATATGAGTGTAGCAGGCCAGCAGGGTCACTTCCACTCACATGGAGTCAGTTTTCACATCTCTTCTTAGAGAAGTTTTTCCCCCCCAACAAAGAGGGAGTTCTGGGGTCAGTTCAAGCACCTCAAGTAGGGTCGTATATTAGTGACCAAGTATCAGTTCAAGCTATCCCGTCATGCATTTTTTCAGATCCCCGCTGAGATTGAGAAGATGATGAGGTTCATTGAGGGGTTGAATTTTGTTATCATGATTGCTATGGCCAGGGAGCTAGAAGACGGGTACTATATTTCTTCAGGCCGGAGACTTACCTTTCATGATTGAGCACATTTAGAGCCAGAGTTGGGAGAGTATGGTGGTGTGGGGAAAGAAGCTATGATATCTTACGGTTTCAATGATACCTTGTCTAAGGGTATGGATCATTTTGGGAGAGTCCATCCTAGCAGGACAGCTCCTTTAGCTTATCAGCCCATTCGTGGTGCTCCAATTTAGTCATCATTCAGTGCAATACCAACACCGAACTCCTACCGTGCTTCTTTAGGCCAGGGTTTTTCTAGTAGGTACTCGGGTTCTTAGAGGCAGCCTCATATTTAGTAGCCATTCTCAGCTTGAGGTTTTTTTGAGTATGGAGAGGTAGGGAATATAAGGAGGGATTTCCCTAGACATGGTAGAGACACATCACAATAGAGTTCTCAGGCGATGACTCCACTTCCCAATTGTTACACCACTAGGCCTACTAGCTAGAGGAGGAGCCAAGGCATTCATAGTTCGTCCTAGAGGCAGGGGTCAGTCGGTTGGAGGTCAGACCCGCTGTTATGCATTTCACAGTAGACCCGAGGCGTAGGCTTCTTATGTTGTTATTATAGGTATTGTTTTGGTCTATCACAAAGATACATCAGTTCTATTTGATCCTGGTTCTACATATTCCTATGTGTCATCATACTTTGCATCATATTTAGATTTACCCCATAGTTCTCTTGATATTCATGTTCATGTATCTACACCTGTTGGTGACTCTATTATGGTGAATCGTGTATATCAATCTTGTTTAGTTACTATTGGGGGCTATGAGACTAGTGTTGATCTCTTGTTTCTTAGTATGGTGGATTTTTATGTGATCTTGGGTATGGATTGGTTATATTTGTACCATGCTATTCTTGATTGTCACGCTAAGACCTTGTTGGCTATGTCGGGGTTGCCAAGGTTGGAATGGAAGGGTTCTCTTGGGTATACTTATAGTATGGTGGTTTCATTACGGAAGGCTTAGCGGGTGGTTGAGAAAGGGTTGTTCTCATACTTAGCCTTTGTGAGGGATGTTGGTGTTAATACACCTACTATTGAGTCGGTTCCTATAGTGAGGGAATTTCTAGATGCGTTTCCAGCTGACCTACTTGGCATGCCACCCGATAGGGATATTTATTTTAGTATAGACTTGGTGCCGGTACTCAAACCATATCTATTCCACCGTATCACGTGGCTCAAGTAGAGTTGAAGGAATTGAAAGAACAGTTAAAATAGGGCTCGATAAGGGGTTCGTTAGGCCTAGTGTCACTATGTCGTGAGTCGCTGTCGTTTGTTAAGAAGAAGGCTGGGTCCATGAAGATGTGTATTGCCTTCAGGCAATTGAACAAGGTTACCATCAAGAACAAGTATCCATTGCCTCGCCTTAATTACTTAATTGACTAGATTCTGGGTGCTAGAGTGTTCTCAAAGATTTACTTGAGATTGGAGTGTTACCAATCGAAGATTAGGGTTCCGGACATTGCTAAGACGCCTCTAAGAACTCGGGTACTATGAGCTTTTGGTGATGTCTTTTGGTTTGACTAATACCCTATCAACCTTCGTGCATTTGTGTTTGGATTCTTTTATCATTGTGTTTATTGATTATATCTTGGTGTAGTCCCGTAGTGCTAAAGAGCAGGAGCAACATTTGAGTAACGTGCTCCGAATTCTGAGGGAGAATAAGTTGTATGCTATGATATCCAAGTTTGAATTTTGGCTGGATTAAGTGTCATTCTTGGGTCACGTGGTATCTAATGATGGAATCAAGGTGGATTTAAAGATGATTGATACAGTTTAGAGTTGCCCCACATCTTGTACCACTAATGAGATAAGGAGTTTCTTAAGCTGGGCTAGGTATTATCACCGCTTTGTGGAGAAGTCTTCATCTATTGAAGACCTATTGATTTAGTTAACTCAGAATGGTGCTCTATTCATCATGGTCAGATGAGTATGAGGAGAGATTTTAGAAGCTCAAAAATGGCATTGCCTACGACTCCGGTATTGGTACTGCCCTTAAGGTCAGGTTCGTACGCAATATATTATGATACTTAGACGGTTGGTCTTGGATGTGTATTGATGCAGGACGGTAGGGTGATTTCCTATGCGTCGAGCCAGCTGAAGTACCATGAGAAGAACTATCTGGTGCATGATTTGGAGTTAGCTGCTATTGTACGCACACTCAAGATTTGGAGGAATTACTTATATGGCATGTCTTCTGAGGTGTATACAGATACTCGGAGTCTCCAACATCTGTTTAAACATAAAGATTTGAATTTGAGGCAGCGAAGATAGTTGGAGTTGTTGGTATTATGACATCACCATTATTTATCATCCGCGGAAGGCCAATATGGTAGCTGACGCCTTGAGTAGAAAGTAGAGAGCATGGGGAGTTTGGCATATGTTACAGCTGTGGAGAGGCCGTTAACTATGGATGTTCAGGCTTTGGCCAATAGATTTGTGAGGTTGGATATTGCAGATCCTAGCAGAGTACTTTCTTGTGTTATGTCTCATTTGTCTTTGTTTGAGCACATTAAGGTGCACCAGTATGATGATCCCCACTTGCTTGTCCTTAAGGACATGAGGCAGTGAGATAGTTCCAAGGAGGTGTCTATCGGTGATGATGTGGTATTGAGACTTCAGGGTCGGATAGTTGTTCGTAAGGTGGATGGTTTGAGAAAGTTGATTCTTGAGGAGGTTCACAGTTTGCGGTATTCCATTCACACAAGTGCCACAAAGATGTATCGTGATTTGAAGCAACATCATTGGTGGAGAAGGATAAAGAAGGACATTGTTGATAATGTTGCATGGTGTTTGAACAGTCACCAGGTCAAGTATGAGCATCAGAGATCAGGTGGTTTGCATAAAAGGTTAGATATATCAAAGTGGAAGCGGGAGCATATCAATATGGGTTTTGTGGTTGGGTTGCCGCAGACATTAAGGAGATTTGATGTTGTATGGGTCATTGTGGACTGACCGACCGAGTCTGCACATTTCATTCAAGTTATGACTTCTTACACTTCTGAGTAGTTGGCTTGGGTTTACCTTAGAGAAATTGTTTGCCTGCATAGTGTGTTGTGTGTCTATCATCTCATATTGAGACATTCAAGTTACATCGCATTTTTGAAGAGCTGTGTGGTGTGAGTTGGGTATGCAGGTTGAGCTGAGTACTACATTTCGCCCTCAAACGGACAGGCAGTCCGAGCGAGCTTTTCAGATCTTGGAGGATATGTTGAGAGCATGTGTCATAGATTTGCAAGCCAGTGGGATCAGTTTCTACCATTAGCAGAGTTTTCCTACAACAGCTACCGGTCGAGCATCTAGATGGCTCCGTATGGTTAGGTACCATCACGACCAGTTGGTGACACTACTAGAAATCCGGAAAAAAACGACCAGAAAAAGGGACCAAAGTTGGTCGCTTATTGGCAAAAAAGCGACCAAAATGGGTTGGTCGATATCAAGCTGGTCCCTTTACCTTAGGGACCAAATGTTGGTCGCTAATTAGCGACCAACGTTGGTCTCTAAGGTAAAAGGACCAAATATTCCTGTAAAGAAAGTAGCGACCGACATTGGTCGCTTTATTATTTTAATAACATAAATTTGGCGACCAACGTTGGTCTCCACATGTAAATTACGTTTTTTATATTTATTATTAATCATAAAAAGTGACCAACTTTGGTCTGTAAGGAAAGTATTGTATTTTAAAATCTGAAAAATAGAGACCAAAGTTGGTCGCTCTATTATAAATTTATATATATATTTTTTAAAATAAGCGACCAAAATTGGTCGCCAATTGCAAGAACTAATTTTTTTTAATTATAAGCGACCAACTTTGGTCACTATATTTCCAGAAATTTTTTTTTAAAAATTGAATAGCGACCAAAGGTGGTCAACTTTCGAGAAATATGGGTTAAATGGCGACCAAGGTTGGTCGCTATTGCCCAGAAAATTGTTTTTTTAAGTAAAAAGCGACTGAATAAAGACCAAAGTTAGTCGCTTTTCTTGGTATATTCTTGGCAGAAATTGCCTGTTTTGGCAGCTACACCACCTGCCAGCTTACCAAGAATCCTAAACAGGCATTTTATTCCAACAACAACAACAATTAAAAGCAACAAAGTATAAAGTTCAATAGAACTAACACATTAAGCTAACAAAACTAAGTTAACGCTTATTACAAGCCCATTCGAAAACTAGTTCTATTGTCTAGTTCATAGTATATAAAGTACTCAAGGAGTGTTCTTTCAGCATTCTCGTCCGAAAGTTGGATTGCCTCGCCCGATTCATTAGGTGGCTGACTGCGTATGAATTCCCCCACATCAGCTGTGAAGCGAACCTATAAGAAAAATTATATTGAATTAGTATTTCAAAATTTATATAAAAGTAAATCAAAATACTTAATGAAAAGTAAAAAAACTTACATGTATAGTCGAGGCTCGACCCTCGACCCACCTTTCTGAATCAGTCTCTTTGTTCTTCTGTACAATACGAGTTTCATTGAATAACTCATCTTGCTTCATTAGCATCATAAAGATGTCTGGTAGCTTTGGTGATTATCCTCGTGGTACTATTACTCGGGATGAACTTGGATACAGAGAATAACTTGGATACAGTACCTGACAGGGTGTGTCTTTGATAAATTGTTGTTCTCATTAGCGACAATGATGATGAGAAGGAAACGATATGTGTTCCAAATAGTGATGGTGTAGGTAGGATTTAACATTTCTTAAGTAGATAAAAGAGGTTATAGAGGAATTCTCTACTTCATTTTGCAAGAGGAAAAGAAGTTTAATTGAAAGTGACAAGGTTGATGGTGATGGAATATTTTCCGTTGGTCGTGGCAGTTCCCATAAAACGGGGATCATAAGACCCTATGATGACAAAGACGAAAGGAAATTTTATTCTCAACTTTCTTCCAAGTCTGATCCGTACAAGCTTAATGGGATTAGTGATATATTTCTTTGGATTCAGACAATGATTTGAGTGACAAAAGTATGGAAATGCTAATAAAAATAATTAAAGGTAAAACGTTTTTCTTGGTAGAGAAGGAAGCTTAACTCTGCATGACATGAAGCATCCTGCTCTTCTAAGAAAACTGCCATGACCAACGGAACACATTCCATCACCATCAACCTTGTCACTTTCAATTAAACTTCTTTTCCTCTTGGAAAATGAAGTAGAGAATTCCTCTATAACCTCTTCTTTTATCTACTTAGGAAATGTTAAATTTCTACCTACACCATCACTAAATGAAACACATGCCATTGCGTTCTCATCATCATTGTCGCTAATGAGAAGAGCAATTAAAGGCACACCTTCTACAAAATCCTGCCACAATCTAAAATTCCAATACATAAACCAAAATTTCAATTCATATCTTAATGGTTCAACTCATATCCACATATCCTAAAATTTCAATTTATAAACTAAAATTCCAATACATAAACCAAACTAAAAGTTTAATTTATAAATTAAAAGTCCAATTCATATCCTAAAATTTCAATTTTATAAACAAAAATTCCAATACATAAACCAAACTAAAAGTTCAATTTATAAAATAAAAGTCCAATTCATATCCTAAAATACTCAATTTATAAACCAAAACTTCAATTCATATCCTAAAGGTTCAACTCATATTCACAAAAGTTCAACTCATAACTTAAAATTTCAATTTATAATCTAAAATTCCAATACATAAACCAAAATTTCAATTCATATCCTAAAGGTTCAACTCATATTCACAAAAGTTCAACTCATAACTTAAAATTTCAATTTATAATCTAAAATTCCAATACATAAACCAAAATTTCAATTCATATCCTAAAGGTTCAACTCATATCTACAAAAGTTCAACTCATATCCTAAAATTTTAATTTATAATCTAAAATTCCAATACATAAACCAAAATTTCAATTCATATCCTAATGGCTCAACTCATATCCACAAAAAATCAAGTCATATCCTAAAATTTCAATTTATAAATAAAATTCCAATACATAAACCAAACTAAAAGTTCAATTTATAAACTAAAAGTCCAATTCATATCCTAAAATTTAAATTTATAAACTAAAATTCCAATATATAAACTAAACTAAAATTTCAATTTATAAACTAAAAGTCCAATTCATATCCTAAAATACTCAATTTATAAACCAAAATTTCAATTCATATCCAAAAAGGTTCAACTCATATCCACAAAAGTTCAACTTATATCCTAAAGTTTCAATTTATAAACTAAAATTCCAATACATAAACCAAAAATTCAATTCATATCCTAAAGATTCAATTCATATCCACAAAAGTTCAACTCATAACCTAAAATTTCAGTTTATAAACTAAAATTCCAATACATATCCTAAAATCCTCAATACATAAACCAAAATTTCACCGCAACTATTATTCTTAATTTCATTCTGGATTTCCTGCAAATTAATTTCCTCCCTTTTCTCTTCACCCAAACGCTCCTCTACAGACCTAGAATTTGCCCTTGCCTCATCCTAGTAGAACTCGTCCTCGAACTTTGATTATTCTTTACAGGGTTTGGTAAATTAGGATCTTTCAAAGGGTATTTCTGTCTTTTCTCTTCCTGTTTTGGTAGATTATTCAAAGGGTAGATTATTCTTTACAGGGTTCGATTTCTGCAAGCGTTGAAGAGCTAGGATTTTAGCTCTTGTACGGACACCAAGAGATGATGACTGTGTGTGAGTGACCTCTAAAAGAGCAACTTCTCTAGATTTGAGTTAGTAGGGTTTAGGGTTTCTTCTCTTCAAACTATTTCTTCCCCAAATTAGTAGGTAAAACTA
>ML383283.1:7312-35050 GCA_005239525.1 Nicotiana knightiana | reverse complement strand
CACAACCGTTGGATCATTTTGATCTAATATGTCCAAACTTCCCCCCATACCCCCTCAAACTCACTCTCCCCTACACCCCTCACTCTCGTCTCCTTTCCCAGACCCAAAACCCTAGTCGCCCTCAAATGCTCACCGCATCCGCCGTTCGAAAATCGTATCGCTGGTGGCGGAACAACCCCAAACCACCCCAAAATTTTACCAAACAGTCCCCTCCTCACCCTCAACCTAAATATATCATCTGTTTCCCCAAAAACTCTTCCAAATCCACCAATTTTAGATCTAGGAATTGGAAACCCTAGAAATTAAATCTAGACGATTTAGAGCAAATTAATGGCTCAAACCTGCGTGAGTCACTTGCTTTTGACAAGAGCAAGTGATTCACGTGGGTTTGATTCGTTTTAAACCTTGCCGGAGTCCGGCCAATGTCCTACAAACCGACCTTTTTCCGGTCAAACCTCTTCCTCCTAACTGGTACTCCCTCTCTCTCTTTATTTGTTTAATAGTTAATTACCGAGGTTAAAAATCTGTTTTAGCCGGTTTAATCATAAAGTTTGAATTTAGTTTTTCTTTTTTATTTTTATGAACTTATTGGATCTTTGAGTTTAGCATGCTTTTCTTATTATAGTTGTTTTCTTGTTGGTATATTTATGTTATCATTGTTGACTAATAAATTAGAGTTTCATAGTTTCCGTTGTTGTTTCTCTTTGAATTGTTGCCTTTAAAACTACTGAATTGTGGTAATTTGGAAATAATAATTCAGGTTTACATGTTTGTCTTGTTAATTAGGAATAATTTTTGATTCTCATACTAATTATTTTAGTTTCTCATAGGTTTTCGTCTCTGTGTTATTATTAAGCATTGTTTTGCACTTAATTATAGGTTCATTTGTTGATTTTTGCATAACTCAACTGATTTTAGTTTTAGGGTTTTTCAGTTTCTTTTGACTGTTTCTTCTTATAAAAAAGTGTATGGATCATTATGTGTACTAGTCAATTAATTCTCACCTTAGTCTGATCATACATGTTTAGAGTTATAAGAACTAGTGCTCTAACTCTCTAATTTTTAAGACTGATTCTGAACTACTTGTTTAAATCCTGGCCTAATTAATTCATCCTAATGGTTAAGCAATAGAACTCTGATTTTGAACATAATTGGTTAACTTAGGCTAATTTTTTTAAAATAGACAATTAACCCCTAATTTAAGATAGCAAATTAAGTCTGATACTTAGCTAATTACATATGTTAAGGACCAATTGAATTAGTTAGTTTAAATCCTGAAAATAATTCACTTAGTTTCCATTGCTTAAGTTTGTTTCAAGTCACTATTGAAGAAGTTTAACTTTCAGCTACTTCCATAGTGTTAACTATTGAGCTTAGTCTCTTAATTAGGTCAAATTAGTCAATATTGATCAATAACCTAACCTTAAATACTAAAAGAGTAATTCTAAAGGTATTAAAGGGTAGTTTAGGAACTTCAATTGAAGAATCTTGGGTATAACAACCCAAGAAACTTCTAGAATTAGGATAAATTCCAAAAACAAAATCAGAGAAGCATAAAATCAGATTTTTAAGGTAAAAACAGTAATTTTAAAGGGGAAAAGGGGGCTGAAAATAAAAGAACCTTCTAGAAAAGGGTACAGCTGCCCTAGCTGTTACAATAGGATAAGAATGGACAATTGTGCTTGTACTATTTTCAGATTTTAGGATAAGTTATATTCCTAATAGATGCCACCCTTAGACTCCCTATAAATAGACTAGGCCATTCTCTAAAATTCACACACATTACCACACTATTTTACCACGGATTTGAGAGAGATTTTCTTTACAAAAATTTCATACACACACACACACTAGAAAATACTGTTCTGCTACTATTCTGAAAAACAGAAAAATACTGAAAAAATACTAAAAATGATTGTAAGAACATGCTAAAACTGGTTTTCTTTTTTTTTGCTATAGTTTCTGAAAAATTGGTAGCTTAGCTGCCGATTTTCTCTGAGAAAACCTTTGTTCTTGACTGTAATTTCAAAGTCAAAATCCTGCTCTTTCCTTCGCTGGTTTCATGGGTTTTCTTTAAGCTTGTTGCTGTTTACTGTTGCTGTGTTGAACTTATATAAGTTCTGGTATTTTTTGACCTTATTTGGTCATATTTTGGCTGATTTTTCTTGGAAAAGGTATGTAACAGTTTCACCTTAATAAAAAAAAAAATTTGAGCTTAAAAGAATGTGTTTAGTTGGTTCTTATGTTTTGATTCTTCGGTTAATCTGAAATTATGAATATACAAACTTTGGGCTGATTATTGTCAATAAATTATGTGTTATTGTTGTCTTAAATTTTTGTTGAAAAATCTATGTTTGAAACCTGGTTGGTTGGTTGATTTTCCTATTAGTTTGTAAAGCTACGAGCATGAGGATTTTAGATGCAAATAAACAATAGTTTGGTCTTGAATATTTGGCCTAAAATCTGAATCCTAGTGCTATATGTTCAACCCTCTCCATGACTATATATATACTCATAAACTATAATCTAAGTTAAATGGCATTCAAGGGAGTGAACCTGAATAGTGCACGAATCTGTGTTTTTGGTTGTTCAAAAACCACTAACAAGAAGGCAGGTGTTTGATTTAAAATCATTAAAGTCAAGCTGATTCAAGCTGAAGCAGCAATAGATTAGGTTTTATTTACATACTGTTTTCTTGTAATTTCAAGAAATTTTGTATATTTTTTGTAGTCAAGCAATGATGTAAAAATGCACCTATTTCTCACTATTTTGTTATGTTCAGAGTTACTGTAAAATAAAGAACTGGACTGTTAGCATTTTATCAATTTGAATATAGAAATAATGGGCCAGATTCATAAGATGGCCCATTAGACCCAAACAAGTCTGAACCTGGGTCCTTAAGCCCGGGGTATAAAACCCCAAGGCCTTATTATTATATTTTAGCATCATCTCGTTGAATAGAGATCTGATTTCGCACTTAGGATTCAAGCACCATTAATTTTTTCATATATTACTATATTCATTGTTCAAAAACTTGTTCTTTTCAATTTATGAAGTTTGAGTCCAATGGACTCTATAATTACACGGCCCAGCATTAGGTTGTATACCTGAAGCCAAATCGGGACATCTTTTACTTTATTAAGCCTACGTGAGGTTGGACACAACCTCACAATTGCATACAACTGTTGTAATGATTAAGGAAACAAAATATTCAAAGATGTTGAAATGTATTTCCTTTATGTTCAATTGAATTGTGTCTTCATTTTGTATACTCTGATCCCTTATAAGATGTTATTTCAAACTGGACCGTTATAAACACTGGCCCAAAAATCATGACCAACCTAAATATAAAATCTTAGACCAATAAATTTTATAAAAATGGGCCAGATCTAGTAATGGCCCGAACTATCCTCTTTTAGAATAACAAACTTAGTCTTAGAATATTTTGAACAAACATATACCTTATAATCCAAGAGTTACTTCTCCCTTAGACTAATATGATTTAAGAAAGTAACCTTGGCAAACACAACAAAGTACGTAGACCATCCTTAATTAGGTAGTTATTACACTTTGAATTTTAAACACATTAACAATCAAAGTATACGTTCGCGTAACTTTGAATAAAAACAATAAATTTTCTAATAATGTACGTTTTCTTAAATTTGTGTACACATCTACGTGACACAAATAAAAAATTAAAACAAACACTCGTAGAGATGCCTTTAGAGCGGATTTTTGAAAATTATTATCGTAATTGCGTACATGTTTGCATGACACGATTTTCAATTCCCTTTTTACAACCAAAACAAAAACAAGCGCTTGTGCGACTTTGGATATTTCTTCAAAGGAATCAAGTGTCGTGAATTATGTACACGTCCGTGTGACATGATTTTGACACGTCCAATTTCCACGGGTTTACGCATACGTAACCCGTCTTAAGATAATTCTTTAAATACAACTGAATAATAAGAAGCGGTAAAAATGTAAATGCACATAGCTATTAAAATTAGTAATTAAACAATTTAAGCCAAGTATAAATCATTAAGCGACCGTGCTAGAACCACGGAACTCAGGACTGCCTAACACCTTCTTCCAGGTTAACAAAATTTCTTACCTAGTTTTTCTGGTTTCGCAAACTTTAAACGAAGTCAAAATTTCCTCGATTTGGGATATTAAAAATAAATGGTGTCTCGGAACACCGTAAAAAATTCGGGTGGCGACTCTAAAAATTAAATAATTAATCCCAAATTCGATTATGTCACTTAAATTGGAAAAACTCTATTTTCCACCCTTATCGGGAAAAAGGAGGTGTGACATTTACACATACTATTTTAAAGTAATTTAAAAATTAAAATTAAAATATTTTCATCTATTCACACTATTTGAAGGCGGTTTCAAACTAGAAAAATGCATATTCAGAAGTAATTTTAAAAAGTATAGTTTATTAATCTCAAAAGTTAATTTAAGTGATGGATTTGTTCATACTTTATTAGGGAGGCTATCTCTTATATGCTTAATTGATGTGAAAATTTAATCTACATGGTTTGAACCCATTTTTCCCTGATAAGTTTTCAACTATCAATAAATTATCCCAAACATTATTTTTTATAATTTTTATATTATTTCATTATGAAAATTATCATATGATAAATCTATTGAAAAATAAAAATATTTCTCTTATCTCCTTAATTAAGAAAAAAATTAAAATCCCTATAATAATTTATATAGACTTCTATCAAATGTTTTATATTTTATCACCAATTAACACACTTTTAAACGAGTTATAATAAAATATAATTTGAACTACTATATTGAATTACTACAATTTATATCATATTAATATTTGTTTAGTGCCTTTGGCTCTCTTTGTTTGAAGTAGTAATTGCCTCTTTAGGGGTGCGAGTTTCCTTGGAAGTTCTCTTTATATACTGTACTAAAAATTTCTCTTGATTTTGTTGTATACAAGACATGAAGTAAAATCAATAGTAAGTTTTTTTTCAATCTTTTATCGTATTTTAAAGAATGATGTTGTTCGTGTTAACTTTCATCAAGTAGCTAATAGTTCCCGCTGTTGAAACTCTTGTGAAACCAATTTGGATGTATTCAAAAATAGTTTACAGATAAATTGGTAAGCTTCTTATTCTAGAACATTTATTAATATAGATGAAACTTGTAGTTTTAATGTATTCTCTTGTAAAATATTCAAATAGGAAACTAAATACCATTGAAGTTAAATTTTCAATTTTCAATTTTTAATTTGATGTTTATGTTTGATATGGATGTTAAAAATGTGTATTCTAGCACATAGTCTTTTTATGTTAATTGGAGCAATTTAAACAGATTATAATTTATAGTTTAATTTTAAGTAAATTATTAAAATAAGCTAATTATAAATTGTGATCCCCAATATCATTCTCTATCCGTGATTAAATGAATATAGTAAGGATCAATTTATTTATCAAAAAAATAATTGAGCCTCGACAAACAATAACTTTAAGACTACAATGGTGGGCCTGTATAAGGGCCTTTCCTCATCTAGTAGTGGAAATAAAAACATAATCTACGAAATTTAAAGTAGAAATGGCATGTGATAGCCACTTTTTAACATGATATTTACTTTTTATCCAGTGTTTTTAATGCTGAGCAAAAATAGCCACTACTCTATTAAAATTAATATGAAAAGACGTTTTTACCCTGTCTTCATGAGACCTGTATTGGGCAAAGTAGTTCCGTTGATTTTAACTTTTTCATATATTACTGGTGTTTCTCTCTATTGGTTAATGTTCTCAATCTCGTTAGTGGTTATGTATTACTCTGGATAAGTATTTCTCTTAGCATAATAAATGTCGTCTTCTTGGATTTATTAATTTTCATGAGTGTAAATATTAAGGACATGGTGTCCTTGATATTTACACTGCACACATGAAGTTAAGGACGCCATGTCCTTAACATTTACACTACTCATATGAAGTTAAGGACATGATGTCCTAAAGTTTAACAACGAAAGGTGCAAATACAAGACACTTTGTCCTTAATATTTACACATCATTCATGAAGTTAAGGACAATATGTCCTTAATATTTACCAACACTCATAAAGTTAAGGGCACTATGTCCTTAACATTTACATTGCACACATGAAGTTAAGGACACCATGTCCTTAACATTTACACTGTACATATGAAGTTAAGGACATGAGGTCCTAAAGTTTAACAACAAAAGTTGCAAATACAAGTTAAGGACATTATGTCCTTAACATTTATACTGTACATATGAAGTTAAGGACATGATGTACTAAATTTAATAACGGAAAGTGCAAATACAGGACACTTTGTCCTTAATATTTACACAACATTCACGAAGTTAAGGACACCATGCCCTTAATATTTACACAAAATTTATGAAGTTAAGAATACCATGTCCTTAATATTTACACATCATTCATGAAGTTAAGGACACCATATCCTTAATATTTACAAAACACCCATATCTAACACAGGGGTATTTTCATCCGGAAGGGTAAAAGATTATTAAGCATTGGCTAAAAAGTAAATACATCTTAAACAGTGGCTAAAGAATAAAGACATCTTTAAATAGTGGCTAATCGCGCACTTCCCCCAAATTTAAAGCTCACTATCACCGTCTAGGTGCAATTAATTAATAAGTTGGAGCTAGAGTAAAGTTATGGATTTAATCGAAAGAAATAATTTTGATCTAAATTTTATACTTTCTTCTTCCCATTTTAAGTGTCATTTTATCTCAAAAAAACTTATCCCTAAAAAATCATGTATACGGCTAAAATTGACCATACCCGATTTTACGGGCTCGGGGGAGTGCCTCGAGAGTGAGCCAGTATCGAAGTAAGTTCGGGCTCGAAGAGCACGAAGACTAAGGGATCGAGATCGGGTTAAATCAACGCCTAAGTAACAGAATCACGAGATATCCGCAATCGACCGACAATCTCGGCGAGAATCTCGGAACTAGCATAACCATTGTCACGACCCGATTTCCTGCCGTCGGGAACGTGATGGCGCCTAACGCTGCACTTGCTAGGAAAGCCAACATTAGAGGCTTACAACATAAAAATCTTAAAATTTGCAGAGTATGACTACGAACCAACACATGAAAATAAATAAAGAAGAGAAAATTCACAATAAAACTGCGCGTATGATATTTATATATCTATCTACCCACGATCTGGAATCACAACTCACAGACTACTACGATTCTCTACAAGTATTTGGCGGAAATAAGAGTATACCATTGCTTATGAACAAATAAAACAGTAATGGGCATATAGGAGGGGACTCCAGGAATCTGCGGATGTCGGCAAATCTGCCTTGGGTCTCCTACGTAGAAGTCAGCTAAAAATCTCGGAATCAGCTCGGACCGATACCTGGATCTGCACAGAAAGTGCAGAGTGTAGCATCAGTATAACCAACCCCATGTACTGGTAAGTGTCGAGCCTAACCTCGGCGAAGTAGTGACGAGGCTAGGACAAGACACCCACATATAACCTGTGCAGATAAACAATGTACGGACATAATAACAAATAATAGAAGTTATACGGACAGTAATAAGAGAGGGGAAAACATACTGGGGGAAGTACAAGATCATGAGAATGGTAACAGTAAAGAACACAACAACAACCTACTTTGCCCCAATAGAAATATTAAAACATAGCATAAAAAAGTGCATGGCGTCACCCTTCGTGCTTTTACTCTCATCCTCACCATAACAAATGACAAAAACGATGATGATGAATATGAAATGGCACCGTATAACCTTCCTCACATGATAATGATAATAAATATGCAATGGCACGACATCACCCTTCGTGCTTTAGACTCTTCCTCACATGATAATGATAATGAATATGCAATGTCACGGCATCACCCTTCGTGCTTTACACTCTTCCTCACATGATAATAATAAATATGCAATGGCACGGCATCACCCTTCGTGCTTTACACTCTTCCTCACCCAAACAAGGAAAAACAATAACAACATAAGGAATATTTAGTCTAAAGCCCGTTTGGATGGGCTTGTTTTAAGTGACTTTTAAGCCAAAAGCCATAAGTTAGGAATTCTAGCTTTTGGCTTTTGGCTTATTTTTGTCATTTTAGCTTGAAAATTAGTGCTTAAAGCACTTTTTTACTTTATCCAAACACTACAAAATGGCTTAAAAGCTATTTTATCTTAAAATCACTTAAAATAAGCCAATCCAAACGGGCTCTAAGTTTGAATAATACGAATAAAGAATACAACAATCATAAGAATAAGACTCACTCACATGCTAGGACTCGACAACAATGCATAGGTACTCGTCACCACACCTATACGTTTTACTCAGCAATCGACACATGAAAAATAGGCAACAACATCTAATCGCTAAAGTCAAGGTTAGACACAACACTTACCTCGATCCGCAGGCCACTCACCGCCTCAAGTACCGCTTTTCCTCTAGAATTCACCTCCAACCCGCTCATATCTAGTCATAATTTGCTTAATACTATCAATTATCTCTAAAGAAATCAATTTCAATGCACAATTATAGGGTTCCCAAGTTTTCCCCCAAAAATTTAAAAATCGACCCCAGGCCTACTTGGTCAAAACCTGAAATTCGGACCAAAATCTGATTACCCATTCACCCCCGAGCCCGGATATATAATTGGTTTTGAAATTCGACCTCAATTTGAGGTCTAAATCCTCAAATTTTGAAATGCCTAATTTCTACCCAAAAATCCTCAATTCCACCATGAAAACCTTAGATTCTAGGTTGAAATCTTGTAAAATGAAGTGAAAGATTGAAAGAAATGAGTTAAAAATCACTTACCTATGATTTAGGGAAGAAGTTGCCTTTGAAAAATCGCCTAAGAGGTTTCTAGTGTTTTGAAATGTTGAAAAATGAGAAAAATCCCGTCTAAGTCCCTTTTACACAGCTGTAGATGTCGCATTTGCGACCTGAACTTCACAATTGCGAAGCTCGCAAATGCGAGGAGAGTATCGCGAATGCGAACTCTTCGCATGTTCTGCAGCTCTCGCAATTGCGAGCCTACCCAGCCCAGTCCCTTGCTCGCAACTCCGAAGCATCATCGCAAATGCGAGACCTGCAGACCTAAGCACACACCAACAATTCTTTCTAAGTCTTTTCCACTCCGTAGCCTATCGAAACTCACCTGAGCCCTCGGGGCTCCAAACCAAACATGCACACAAGTCTAAAAATACCATATGAATTTGATTGTGCGATCAAATCGCCAAAATAACACCTAGGACTATGAATTTAGCACCAAAACCATGAATTTCTCAAGAACACTTCAAAATTACTATTTCCTCAACCGGACGTCCGAATCACGTCAAATCAATTCTGTTTCTCACCAAATTTCAAAGACAAGGTTTAAATATAGTAACGGACCTGTAGCGGGCTCCGGAACTAAAATACGGACCCGATATCAACAAGGTTGAATGTTAAGAAAATTCTTTAAAAATCATTGATTTTTCTGTAATTCAATTTTAATCAAAAATTCATATCTCTAGCTAGGGACCTCGGAATTCGATTCCGGGTATACACCCAAGTCCCATATTTTACTGCGGACCCGCCGGGACTGTCAAAAATGGGTTCGGGTCCGTTTAATCAAAATATTGAGCGAAGTCAACTAAAAATCCTTTTTAAAGTCAAAAATCATTGTTTCCTCAATTTTTCCACATAAAGACTTTCCGGAATTTCACCCGGACTGCGCACACAAATAGAAGAGGGTAACAGTAAGATTTTTAAGGCTAACAAGCGTAGAATAGAGTCCTACAATACGAGATGACCCTTTGGTTCATCACAATCTCCACCTCTAAAACAAACGTTCGTCCTCGAACAGACATAGAAAAGTATCTGAACTGGCGAATAGGTGGGGATATCTACTCCGCATGTCCGACTCGAACTCCCAAGTAGATGCCTCAACAGGCTGACGTCTCTAGTGCACTCGAACTGAAAGATAACTCTTCGACCAATTGACGAACCTGCCGGTCTAAAATGTCTACCGGCTCCTCCTCATAAGTCAGATTCTTGTCCAACTGGACAAAGCTGAAATCTAATACGTGGGACGGGTCACCAAGATACTTCCAGAGCATGGAAACATGGAATACTGGATGAAATGATGATAACCCTGGAGGCAACGCAAGCTCTCCCACTCTATCAAGAATCTCAAAAGGCCCGATATACCTAGGAATAAACTTTCCCTTCTTTCCAAATCTCATGAAACCCTTCATGGGCGATACCCGAAGCAATACTCTCTCCCCGGCCATGAATACTACATCACAAACTCTACGGTCGGCATAACTCTTTTTCCTGGACTGAGCTATACGAAGTAGGTCCTGTATGATTATGACCTGGTCCAAGGCCTCCTTTACTAGGTATGTACCCAACAGCCGAGCCTCCCCCGGCTCAAACCACCAAACTGGCGACCTGCACTGTCTACCATATGATGCCTCATAGGGAGCCATCTAAATGCTCGTTTGGTAGCTGTTGTTGTAGGCGAACTCTGCAAAGGGAAGAACTGATCCCACAATCCTCCAAAATCTATAACACAAGCGCGGAAAATATCCTCCAAGATATGAATAGTATACTCAGACTGCCCGTCCGTTTGAGGATGAAATGTTGTGCTCAGCTCCACCCGTGTACCCAACTCACGTTGTACTACCCTCCAGAAGTGCGAGGTAAACTCCGTACCTCGATCAGAAATGTAGACACGGGCACACCGTGAAGATGGACGATCTCCCAAATATAAATATCTGCCAACCGCTCCGAAGAATAGGTAACTGCCACAGGAATAAAGTGCGCGGACTTAGTCAGCCTATCCACAATGACCCACACGACGTCGAACTTCCTCTGAGTCCATGGGAGCCCAACAACAAAGTACATAGTGATACGCTCCCACTTCTGCTCAGGAATTTCCATCTGCTGAAGCAAATCACTGGGTCTCTGATGCTCATACTTCACCTGCTGACAATTCAAGCACCGAGCCTCATAAGCAACTATATCCTTTTTCATCCTCCTCCACCAATAATACTGCCTCAGGTCCTAGTACATCTTCGCAGCGCCCGGGTGAATAGAATACCGAGAAGTGTGAGCCTCCTCAAGGATCAACTCACGAAGCCCATAAATATTAGGCACATACACGACCCTGCATCCTCAAAACGCTGTCATCTCCGACGGTAACCTTCTTAGAACCTCATCATATTGCCGATCTCTGATACGCTCAAATAAGGAAGACCGAGCAACTGTACAAGATAGAACACGGCTAGGCTCTGAAATATCCAACCTAACGAAATGGTTGGCCATAGTTTGAACATCTGAAGCTAACATCCGCTCACTGACTGGAATGAATGCAAGGCTGCCCATACTCACTGCCTTCCTACTCAATACGGCGGCCACCACATTCGCCTTTCCCGAATGATACAATATGGTGATATCGTAGTCTTTCAATAGCTCCAACCATCTCCTCTGCCTCAAATTGAGATCCTTCTGCTTGAAAAAATACTGAAGGTTGCGATGATATGTGAAAACCTTACACGACACGCCATAAAGATAGTGCCTCCAAATCTTCAACGCGTGAACAATGGCTGCCAGCTCTACATCATGAACATGGTAATTCTTCTCATGAAGTTTCAACTACCGAGATGCATATGCAATTACCCTTCCCTCCTGCATCAATACCGCTCTGATCCCAACACGAGAGGCATCTCAATACACCGTGTAAGAACCTGAATCTGATAGTAATACCAACACTGGCGCTGAAGTCAAAGTTGTCTTGAGCTTCTGAAAGCTCGCCTCACACTCGTCCAACCATATGAATAGGGAACCCTTCTGGGTCAACCTGGTCATCGGGGCTGCTATAGATGAAAACCCCTACACAAACCGACGGTAATAACCCGCCAAACCCAAGAAGCTCATGATCTCCGTGGCTGAAGTGGGTCTAGGCCAGTTCTTGACTGCCTTTATCTTCTTAGGATCTACCTGAATACCCTCTGCTGACACGATATGGCCCAAGAAAGAGACTGAATCCAACCAAAACTTGCACTTTGAGAATTTAGCATACAACTAATTGTCCCTCAAAGTATGGAGTACTATAATGAGGTGTTTCTCATGCTCCTCCCGACTGGAATATATCAAGATGTCATCAATAAACACAACCACAAAGGAATCCAGATAAGGCTTGAACACTCGGTTCATCAAATCCATAAATGTTGTTGGGGCATTAGTCAACCAAAGGACATCACTAGAAACTCATAGTGCCCATACCACGTACGAAAAGCTGTCTTAGGGACATCGGATGCCCTAATCTTCAACTGATGGTAACCAGATCTCAAATCAATCTTTGAAAACACCTTGGCACCGTAAAGCTGATCAAACAAATTATCAATCCCTCGGCAAGGGATACTTGTTCTTGATAGTGACTTTGTTCAATTGCTGATAGTCTATACACATCCTCGTAGACCCGTCTTCTTCTTCACAAACAACACCGGTGCACCCTAGGGCGAGACACTAGGTCTAATGAAACCCTTATCAAGAAAATCCTGTAACTGTTCCTTCAATTCCTTCAACTCTGGTGAGGCCATCCGGTATGGCGGAATAGAAATTGGCTGAGTACCCGGAGCCAAGTCAATACAAAAGTCAATATCCCTGTCGGGTGGCATCCCCGGCAGGTCTGTAGGAAATACCCCAGGAAACTCACGAACAACAGGCACAGAATCCAAGTGCGAACCTCAGCACTAGAATCACGAACATAAGCCAAATAGGCTAAACACCCCTTCTCGACCATATGTCGAGCCTTTATATACGAAATAACCCTGTTTGAGGAATGACCATGAGTCCCTTTCCACTCTAATCGAGGAAACCCCAGCAAGGCTAATGTCACTGTCTTGGCGTGACAATCCAAGATAGCATGATAAGGTGACAGCCAATCCATGCCAAATATAACATCGAAATCCACCATATCTAAGAGAAGAAGGTCTACACTGGTCTCAAGGCTCCCAATAGTGACCACACAGGAACGATACACATAATCTACAACAATAGAATCTCCCACAAGCGTGGACACATATACAAGGGCACTCAAAGAATCACGAGGCACAACCAAATATGAAGCAAAATAATATGACACATAGGAGTAAGTAGACCCTGGATCAAATAGAACTGAAGCATCTCTACTGCAAACTGAAATAATACCTGTAATGACAACATCGGATGACTCAGCCTCATGTCTGGCTGGAAAAGCATAACATCGGGGTTGGGCCCCACCACTCTAAATCATATCCCTGGGACGGCCTCTAGCTGGAGGTCCTTCACCTCTAACGACCTGACCTCCACCTCTAACAATCTGACCCCTACCTCTAACTGTCTGACCCCTGCCTCTGGTTGGCTGAGCAGGCGGTGTAGCTACTGGTGCCGAAACCATGACATGAGAACTCTGGTGCTATGAACTGCTCAATGAACGAGGGCAATATCTAGAAAGGTGCCCCGGATCACCACAAGTATAACAAGACTTCGGCTGCTGAGACTGCTGGCCGGCAAACTAACTCTGTCTAACTGAATAACCACCCTAGAAACTCTAAAGAAGAGGCGCACTGATAGGAGCTGGTGTGCACTATAGGCTGGCTAATCAGAATAAGGCATATAAGAGCCACAACCACCTGGGGCACCGTGGGATGCCTGGAGTGCTGAATGAAATGGCCTGGGATGATGGCCTCTACTATAAGTAAACCCGCCTCCAGATGAGGCACCACTGAATCCACCGAAATGATGAGGTCTCTTGTTTGACCCCTGACCTCCCTGTCCAAGAACGATCTCGACTCGTCGGGCCATATTGGCTGCATCCTGGAAAGAAATCTCACTCCTTGTCTCCTTAGCCATCTGTAATCTAATAGGCTGAGCAAGATCCTCAATAAACCTCCTCACCCTCTCTCTCTCGCTCTCTGTATCTCTCTCTCTCTCTGTGGGGAGAAAAATAATAGCATGACGGGCCAAGTCCACAAAACGAGTCTCATACTGAGTAATAGTCATGCTGCCCTGCTGGAGACGCTCGAACTGACGGTGGCGTTCCTCCCTCAAGGTATAGGTCAAAACTTCTCTAAGAAGAGATGTAAGAACTGGTCCCAAGTAAGAGCAGGCGACCCAGCTGGTCTGGTCAATAAATAATCCCTCCGCCATTTCTTGGCGGAACCAGTCATCTAAAAAGCAGCAAAGTCGACCCCATTGGTCTCCAATATACCCATGTTTCGAAGAACCTCGTGACAACTATCAAGATACTTCTGGGGATCCTCTGAAGTAGCACCACTGAAACGAACTGGAAAGAGCTTGGTAAACCTATCCAACCCTCACGAAGCCTTCGAGGACATAGCTGACCCATCAACGGGCTGTGCTGCAGCAACCGGCTGAACCACTTCGACTGGATGAGCTGCTGGAGATTGAAACTGGGGAGCCATCTTCTCCGGACTGTGAGTAGCAGGATTCTGGGCTCCTCCTCCAGCTTGAGATACGGCTGGTGCCATGGGAAATATGCCAATCTGGGTCACACTCTCCATAAGGCCCACTAATCGGACCAAGGCATCTTGAAGCACTGGGGTGGCAATAAACCCCTCCGGGACCTAAGCTGGTCCGGCAGGAATAGTCTGAGCTGGAACCTCCTCATCGAACTCTACCTGAGGCTCCACAGCTGGAGCTGCTGCTCGGGCCCTGGACTGAGCCCTGCCCCTTCCTCGGCCTCGACCTCTTCCCCTCGTAGGAGCTGCTGCTGGAGGATCCGGCTGCTGATCAGAAGAAGAAGTGGTACGTGTCCTCGCCATATGCGAGAGGATAAGAATAGAAAAGTTCAATCAATATCAAGATAACAAGATTCGCACGACAGAGTTGAATAAAAGTTAATTTGTTCCTAACTTTATAGCCTCTAGAAGATAAGTACAGACGTCTCTGTACCGATCCCCCAGACTCTACCAAGCTTGTCTGTGGATTGTGAGACCTAAGCAGCCTAGTGCTCTGATACCAATTTGTCACGACCCGATTCCCACCGTCGGGACCGTGATGGAGCCTAATGCTGCACTTGCTAGGCAAGACAACATTAGAGGTTTACAACATAAAAATCTTAAAATTTATGGAGTATGACTACGAACCAACACATGAAAATAAATAAAGAAGCAAAAATTCACAATAACACTATGCATATGATATTTATATATCTATCTACCCATGATCTGGAACAACTCACGGACTACTACGATTATCTACAAGTATTTGGCGGAAAGAAGAGTATACAATTGTTTATGAACAAAGAAAACAGTAATGGGCATATAGGAGGGGACTCCAGGAATCTGCGGACGTCGACAGATCTACCTTGGGTCTCCTGCGTAGAAGTCAGCTATAAATCTCGGAATCAGCTCGGACTGATACCTGGATCTACACAGAAAGTGCAGAGTGTAGCATCAGTACAACCGACCCCATGTACTGGTAGGTGTCGAGCTTAACCTCGGCGAAGTAGTGACGAGGCTAGGACAAGACACCCACATATAACTTGTGTAGATAAACAATGTACAAACATAATAACAAATAATAGAAGCTACACGGATAGTAATAAGAAAGGGGAGAACATGCTGGGGGAAGTACAAGATCATGAGAATGGTAACATTAAAGAACACAACAACAACCTACTTTGCACCAATAGAAATATTAAAACATAGCATAAACAAGTGCACTACATCACCCTTTGTGCTTTTACTCTCATCCTCACCATAATAAATGATAGAAACAATGATGATGAATATGAAATGGCATGGCATCACCCTTCGTGCTTTACACTCTTCCTCACATGATAATGATAATAAAAATGCAATGACACGACATCACCCTTCGTGCTTTACACTCTTCCTCACTTGATAACAATAATAAATATGCAATGGCACAGCATCACCCTTCGTGCTTTACACTCTTCCTCACATGATAATAATAAATATGCAATGGCACGGCATCACCCTTCGTGCTTTACACTCTTCCTCACCCAAACAAGGAAAAACAATTAAAACATAAGGAATATTTAGTCTAAGCTTGAATAATACAAATAAAGAATACAACAATCACAAGAATAAGACTCACTCGCATGCTAAGACTCGACAACAATGCATAGATACTCGTCACCTCACCTATACGTTGTACTCAGCAATCGAAACATGGAAAATAGGCAACAACACCTAATCCCTCAAGCCAAGGTTAGACACAACACTTACCTAGATCCGTAGGCCACTCACTGATCAAGTACCGCTTTTCCTCTAGAATTCACCTCCAACCCGCTCGTATCTAGTCATAATTTTCTTAATACCATCAATTATCGCTAAAGAAATCAATTTCAATGCACAATTATAGAGTTCCCAAGTTTTCCCCCAAAAAGTAAAAAATCAATCCTGGGGTCGCTTGGTCAAAACCCGAAATTCGAACAAAAACTTGATTACCCATTCACCCCCGAACCCGGATATATAATTGGTTTTAGAATCCGACCTCAATTTGAGGTCTAAATCCCCAAATTTTGAAATACCTAGTTTCTACCCAAAAATCCCCAATTCCACCATGAAAACCATAGATTCTAGGTTGAAATCTTGTAAAATGAAGTGAAAGATTGAAAGAAATGAGTTTCGAATCACTTACCTATGATTTGGGGAAGAAGTTGCCTTTGAAAAATCACCTAAGAGGTTTCTAGTGTTTTGAATTGTTGAAAAATGAGAAAAATCCAGTCTAAGTCCCTTTTACACAACTGCAGATGTCGCATTTGCGAAGCTCGCAAATGCGAGGAAAGTATCACAAATGCGAACTGTTCGCATTTTCTGCAGCTCTCGCAAATGCGAGTATTATGTCGCAAATGCGAACAGTAGCCTTCCACAAACGCGGTCCTATTCTCGCAATTGCGAGCCAACTGGCCCAGTCCCTTGATCGCATTTGCGAGCCAGGCCTCGAAAATGCGAGACCTACAGACTTGAACACACACCAACAATTCTTTCTATGTCTTTTCCACTCTGTAGCCTATCCGAAAGTCACCCAGCCCTCGGGCTCCAAACCAAACATGCAAAAAAGTTTTAAAACACCATACGAACTCTCTCGTGCGATCAAATCGCGAAAATAACACATAGGACTACGAATTTAGTCAACCGAACGTCCGAATCGCGTCAAATCAATTCTGTTTCTCACCAAATTTCACATACAAGGTTTAAATATCATAACAGACCTGTACCGGGCTCCGAAACCAAAATACGGGCCCGATACCAACAAGGTTGAATGTTAAGCAAATTCTTTAAAATTCATTGATATTTCTGTAATTCAATTTTAGTCAAAAATTCATATCTCTAGCTAGGAACCTCGGAATTCGATTCCGGACATACACCCAAGTCCCATATTTTACTACGGACCCGCAGAGATCGTCAAAATACAGGTCCGAGTCCGTTTACTCAAAACTTTGACCGAAGTCAACTAAAATCCTTTTTAAAGCCAAAATTCATCGTTTCTTCAATTCTTCCACATAAAGGCTTTCCGGAATTTTGCTCGGACTACGCACACAAATCGAGGAGGGTAAAAGTAAGATTTTTATGGATAACAAGCGCATAATAGAGTCCTACAATACGACATGGACCTTTGGGTCATCATAACCATTAACGGTTGTTGATATCAATAATGTATTTTACTTCCGAAATTAGAGTTATACCTTATTTAGGATTCCTCTTCTATATAAAGAGGAACCCTGTTCATTTGTAACACATCATGATCTCTCACAAATTATCACTCACGCAACTACTAAAAAATACAAAGCACTCTGCTCTTTAACTCGCTCTTAACTCTTTACTGTTCATATTGTTCGTGTTGTCTATATTGTTCTTATTATTCTTGTGGCACTTAACGATCGATATCGACACTATTCCAAGCCGAGGTCAATAATTCACGAACGGAATTGGTTTGATCTATTACAATCATTTAATTCCTTTGCTTATTTAGCTATTTATCAATTGACATTGAATTAGATCACGATCCTTATAACCACATTACAAGTTTAATTGTCACTCATATATCGAGGTAAACAATTTGGCGCTCACCATGGGGCTAAGGATAATAATGATTATTCAGTGCTAGTTCTGACATAACACACAATTTTACGCTTGTTTCTTGTCAAGAATTTTATTTTCAGGATAAATCATGTCAAACTCACAAAACACAGCTACACATGGTGACAACGGTCTCGGAATCCACGGAGAGAATGAGAATATTATTGCTCCGGGAATCGAGGTGCCACAAGCTGACCTCGGAGGAGAACCACCCGTCAACCCTATCGATGTCAGTTCGCATGTTGCTTTGAATGCGGATTTAGGCGGGGACCCCGATGGAAGCGTATGCAGAGAGGGTCGAATTGACGGTCGAGGTACTTATGGCGGAGGAGATGAAGGTGTCAGTCTCTAAGTTATATTTGAAATGCTGCAAGCCTGCTCAGTTGTCGTGACACCGAATAAGGTCGAACAAGAGGCAACTCACCATATCGAGACAGTGCTTGAAAGTTCAGGTGAAAATACTTCGACAATGGACCCTGCTATAAGAAGAATGCTCGAGGAGCTTACCAAGAGAATGGAATCGGGATAGAAAAAAATCGAGGCCAACGACAAGAAGGTGGAAACCTATAACTCTCGAGTTGATCAGATACCGGGGGCACCACCGATCTTAAAAGGAATGGACTCTAAAAAGTTTGTAAAAAAACCATTCCCCCAAGTGCGGCTCTGAAGCCCATCCCAAAGAAGTTTAGGATTCCTGATATACCTAAATACAACGGGACCTTGGACCCCAATGAGCACGTTACCTCGTATACGTGTTCCATAAAAGGAAATGATTTGGAAGACGATGAAATCGAATCAGTATTGCTAAAGAAGTTCGGAGAAACCATTTCGAAGGGAGCTATGATTTGGTATCAGAACTTGCCGCCGAATTTTAGCGATTTGTTCGCCATGTTAGCAGATTCATTTGTAAAAGCACACGCTGATGCAATAAAGGTTGCTACGAGAAAATCAGATCTCTTCAAAGTGAAGCAGAGGGATAACGAGATGCTAAGAGAGTTCGTATCTCGATTCCAAATGGAATTTATGGAATTACCACCAGTTACCGACGATTGGGTTGTTCATGCTTTCACCCAGGTATTAAACAAGCGGAGTTCGACCGCATCACGCCAACTGAAGCAGAATTTAATAGAGTACCCGATTGTGACTTGGGCATATGTTCACAGCCGATATTAGTCAAAGATTAGAGTCGAGGACGACCAACTGGGACCCCCCTCAGGTTCAGTGATTCTAACCGGTCGACAGGTAAAAATCAAAGAGATGTTGACAGAGAATCGAGTCCGAATAAAAATCGGTATCAGCCATATGTTTCAGATAGAAGGAATAACCATCCGGGACACAGTCCCGCCTGGAATGATCTAAGGGGTGACCAAGGGCAGAACTCTCGGGTACTAATGAGCAAAACTGGTTTCAACAAATATACGGATCCCATAAAAGCACCCCGATTATCGGAGTACAATTTTAGTGTCGATGCATCGGGGATTGTATCGGCCATCAGAAGGATCAAAGACACTAGGTGGCCTAGACCAATACAAACCGATCCTTCTTAAAGAAATCCGAATGTAATTTTCAAATATCATGGAATACATGGTCATAGGACCGAAAACTGCAGACAATTAAGAGAGGAAGTAGATCGGCTGTTCAACGAAGGACATCTTCAAGAATTCCTCAGTGATCGAGCCAAAAATTACTTCAGGGAGAGAGACGCCAACAGAAAGAACGAGCAAGAAGAACCTCAACATGTTATCCACATGATCGTCGGCGGGGTCGACATCCAACAAGGCCCTATATTCAAACGCACTAGAGTATCGATCAAAAGAGAGAGAAAAACTCGGGACTATGTGCCCGAAGGCACTCTAACGTTCAACAACAAAGAAATAGAAGGCCTTTCTCAGCTGCACAACGACGCCCTAGTAATTTCTATTTTGCTAAATAAAATTCAAGTTAAACGTGTTCTCGTGGATCCAGGTAGTTCGGTGAACATAATCAGATTGTGGGTCGTAGAGCAGCTCGGCCTGTTAGACCAGATTGTACCTGCATCTCGAGTCCTAAACGGCTTATACATGGTGCTAGTGAAACAACAAAATGGGAGATAATCTTACCAGTGAACATGGCTGGGACCATCCGAAACACAAAATTTCATGTCATCAAAGGCGACATGAGATACAATGCACTGCTCGGAAGGCCATGGATCCACAAAATGAGGGCAGTACTATCGACCCTTCACCAAATGATGAAGTTCCCAATAGTGGATGGTGTGAAAATAGTTTATGGGGAACAACACGTTGTAAAGGAAATGTTTGTGATCGACGAGGTGATGCTAATACCAACGCCTTCGACCTCAAAAAATTTGAGCACAAAAGATAAGCAAGCGACCAAATCGAAATCACCGTCCCCAGCTTCGACCGAATCAGATAAACGAGTAACTGGAGAGGAAGAAGAGGATTTTCTCACTCCTCGAACTTTGTCGTTCCTGAAGAATCGGATGCAACCAAATCAACGGTCGAGGAGCTGGAACAGGTGATACTGATCGAGCATCTACCCGAACGAAAGGTATACCTGGGAACGGGGTTAACCCCCGAGATTAAGAAAAAAACTCATTCAATTTCTTATTGATAACATGGATTGCTTTGCATAGTCCCATTTATACATGACAGGAATCCCGCCCAAGATAACAACTCATCGGTTCAGTCTGGATCCCAAGTTCAAATCGATAAAGCAAAAGAGAAGGCCTCAGTCCGAGGTGAAGCACGCCTTCGTAATGGAGGAGGTAACCAAACTTCTTAAAATAAGGTTAGCCAACGTAGTCATAGTCCCCAAAAAGAGGAACAAACTTAGAATGTGTGTAGATTATAAGGACCTGAATAAAGCATGTCCAAAAGACTTTTCCTTTGCCTAACATCGATCGAATGATCGATGCCACGTCTGGCCACGAGATACTTACTTTTCTCGACACCTATTCTGGGTACAACCAAATCCAGATGGACCTAGTAGACCAGGAAAAAACTTCTTTTATCACTAAGTATGGAACTTACTGCTATAATATAATTCCCTATGGGCTAAAAAATGCAGGAGCTACATATCAATGCCTGGTTAACAAGATGTTCGAAGAACTGATAGGGAAATCAATGGAAGTTTACATTGATGGTATGTTAGTTAAGTTCCTGCACGCAGAGGACCATTTGACTCATTTGTAGGAGGCATTCGAAATATTGAGGAAATATAACATGAAGATTAACCCCGAAAAGTGTGCTTTCAGGATCGGCTTGGGAAAATTCCTCGGCTTCATGGTGTCAAATCAGGGAATCGAGATCAATCCCGATAAGATTAAGGCCTTCGAGGACATCACCGTCATGGACATCGTGAAAGTCGTTCATAGGCTAACCAGACAGATAGATGCCTTAGGCCGGTTTATTTCGAGGTCATCAGATCAGAGCCATAGGTTCTTTTCCTTGCTCTAAAAGAAAAATAATTTTACATGGACCCCAGAATGTTAGTAAGCATTGGAGTAATTGAAACGATACCTATCGAGCCCACCTTTTCTCCACAGCCCAAAATCAGATAAGAAGTTATATCTATACTTGGCAGTGTTCGAGATAACGGTAAGTGGTGTATTAGTTCAAGAAGAAAAAGGTATGCAGTTTCCAGTTTACTAGGTAAGTCAAACTTTAGAGGATGCCGAAACAAGGTATCCACACTAGAAAAGTTGTCACTTGCATTAATAAGCGCTTCTTGAAAATTAAAGCAATATTTTCAGTGTCACTCCGTATGTATAATCACCACCTATCCCCTTTGAAATGTTTTGCACAATCCCGAGCTATCGGGCCGACTGGCCAAATGGGCCGTTGAACTTTGCAGGTATGATATCGAATATCAACCCCAAAACATCCATCAAGTCTCAAAATTTAGCAGACTTCGTGGCCGATTTATTTCCAACCCTCGTACCTGTCGCGCTCCCTTTTTCTCGCGAAATCGGGTTTCGACATTTTTTGGGACAACTCTTTTTGAGAGGGTAAGGAATTGAGAGAGTCGCCATCTAACGGATTAAGGTGTGTTAGGGCACCTAGAGCAATTAACTCATAGAACTAGTTTACATCACCAGAGATCGGGTGAGGGCTCAAATTACCTTGAGGGGAAGGTGTTAGGCACCACTCGAGGTCCACAACGGTGGGTCCCGGTCGAACTTAAATTAAGCGAATTAGTCTAAAAAAAGAGAAGAAAACAATTTGACCAGATGCGATATCTAATTTATTCTAAACAGGAGTATAGGGGGTCCTAAGTTTTTTAACCTATAGGATCATTCCATACAATACTTTGTGACTGCCTCAAGTTGGGTTGTCACTCATAGTATTAACGCATGGGCTATCATCTCCTTACTACCAATTACTATCTTTAAGTTGTTACTTAAGCATTCTAGCAGTTTCTAGCTCGTTCCTTATGCGTGCACTACCCGTCCCTTACCTATGGCCCTGGAGGCATTAAGAACTCTATTTGGGATAGTTCTAGGCCAACCTATATTAAAAATGTGAAATCTAGGCGACAAACAATAACAGATAGGACTTTCAGATCAGGAACAATTATGGGCTCATATTGACCTCCGCACATAGACAACAAAAGCACGCAAACTTTATTACTTTGGAATCCTATAAACATGATATCTAGGTGGGAAAACAGAATGCAGAGACAGTTTATTAAGGCGAGCATTAAGACCTATTTGTTTGCCTACTGATTTTATTCGGCATGAATCTGGGCACTTCAGGCAGTAATATGTCACAATTATAAACCCAGAATCATTTTAGGTCCTACAAATATATTGCCTAAGTGATTGAAAGTAGTGAACGAATTAAGAGTCGACCAACAGGATCCTATAGGCATGGTTTCTACGAGCTTATTAATTACAGTCCTATAGACAGGATTTCTAAGTGTAGCACTGATTTTAACTCAGATTTTTATTCCTTTTAAATCCTATAGGCATGCTTTCTAAGTCTGAAGTTGATTTAAACTCTATAGGCAGGATTTCTAAGTTTGAAATTGATTTCACCCTATAGGCATAATATCTATTAGCTTTAAATCCTATAAGCATGATTTCTAGGTTTGAGACTGATTTCACCCTATATGCAGGATACCTATTAGCTTTAAATCCTATAGGCATGATTTCTAGGTTTGAGACTGATTTCACCCTATAGGCATGATATCTATTAACCGCATGTGGGCAGACACTAAGCAGACTGCCAGGAAAGATCATTATTTCAAACAAATAGAATCCTATAGACGTGGTCACTAATGCACATTAGGTTAAAAATATGTGTAAGATTCCATGAACAGGATTTCTAATGAAGAATTAGCGAAAAAACCTATAAACAGGATCTCTAGTATGCGAATGTAAAAATACAAAATCAAACAATCGGGAAAATCCTATAGGAAGGATCTCCAAACAAGTATGGCGCTCACATGATTCAATCAACATAATTAAACCTATAGGCAGGATTTCTACCCGGCTTTAAGAAAGATATAGGAAACCCCCCCCCTCCCATTTTTACTAATAAACCACAAGTATGTCATTACAAAGATTATTATAGCCCAGAATATTGAATAAATTACATAACAGTAGAAATTACACTATAGAGAGCCTTCATAAGCCCAATCTAAACCTGGGAACCAGGCCTTCAATCATAACAGCTTTGGAGCATAGTAGTGATCCATCCATGGCACATAAAATTACGTTTCCAATGTGTCAAAGTTCCCAAGGGCCTCAAGGACCCGGGAAATGCTCACACCAAAACCACATTCAGAAAATAAATCACAAAAAGATTGGAAGACCAGCCCCAATGTGTTAGATTTCGGAAGAGTCTCAAGGACCCTAGGCAGTGCTCACACTTGGGGTGGTGACACCTAAATGACTAAGAGTAGGAGTTTGAAAACCAGTGCATAAAGGGTAAATGGGGCAGGTTTTAAAATAGTTTAATTTTCAGAAGCAAGCAAATTTAGAATACAGAGTTGCACACAGAACTGCACCAAGAAACAAATAAAGTTCATGTTCAGTACATAGTTCAAAAAAATTGGAATTTGATTAGGCTAAATATTAAAGCAATAATGGATTAAACACAGAGACAGAAACAGAATGAACCTATAAATTAAACCACAAACATATTTGACTACATGCTTACAGTACCTGGCAAGGTTCAGAACAAGAAACAGACTGAACTAACCTAGGAAAAGGGGTCACCTTATTTTAAGTAACTTAGCTTATCATTATTACTAAATAGGATCATGTAATCACATAGAAAGCAGAATCATGCTGAGGATTGAAACAGACTAATCGAATAAAGCATAGAGAATAGAATAGTAAGAGTTAAGGCATACCAGTTGAGAAGAAAGCAGGTAAGAATGCAGTAGCAGTCAAAGAATTTGGCCTTGGCTTTCAGCTGGCCAAATAATACCCACTTATTGCAGAAATCAGAATAAGAGAATAAAGAGAGAGCTTAAGTTTTTGTGAGAACATATAGTTTGAGAGTTGTAGAGTTGTCCTAAAGGGAGTGAGGAAGGGGGTTTAAATAGCACTTAATGAAGTAAACAAATAAGGTAATGAACTAGTCATACACAAATAAGGTATGAAAAAAACTTAACAATCAATTAAGGTCGGCATGAATCAATTAACAAGACAGAATCGAGTAAAGCCAGGCTAGTACCACTTAATTTAAGGACACCTTATATGAAATCAATCAGTAGTCAAGTACTAGGTTAAATAAGGTAAGAAATAATTCCAAAATCAATTAGAAGCCGAGTTCAATAATCAGAACATAAAATCAGGCCAGTAAGGTTAAGTTAAGGGAAGTAGCACAAATTATTAATCAAATATTGGTCCAAATAAGGTAAGAACAGGTAATCGCATAAATAAACACCAACACCATAATTTGGGGTAAGTAAAAATCACTTAGCAATTAACGCCAGAGTTAAAGAAAAATAGGTAGAGACAGTAAAATGCGCAACTAAATGATCGGAACCGTACGAAAATTGGCAGAAACACAAAGGCATGTAGATGGAACTAATTAAAGTAAGTAGAATCAGTAAAAAAGGAAAACTATTAAAGGTTAAAATATTTTTGGCAAAAATCTGTTAAAAATCAAAACCCTAATTTTAGGGTAAACAAGATCGGTCAGGAATAATAATAGAAAAAGACTAGAAAATATAGAGATAGAGGTATTGAAATTTTAAAGGAGAAATACCAAAACAAACATAAAATCGTTTCGGATATGAAAAGATCTAAACAGATTCAACCAAAAAATAGCCAGATTCATAAAAATAAACAGAAGTTGAACCAAATCTAGTTTGAACCAAATATTTGAAACCCTAAGATACGAAAATATTCGTACTTATAGGTATTGGGATGAACATAGACAGAAATAGCCAAGATATGAGTGACTTTGAACCAGATCTGGTTCGAGTCTCTTGAGATTCACTTTTCATTTGAGGCAAATGAATCAAGTAGCATCAAGATCGGGTAGCCAGTAGAGAAACAAAGCCAAATAAGGCAGGAAATCAAGGGAAGATCCCATGAATCAAGAGGGAAAGTATGACGACAAGCTAGGGTTTGAGGGGGTAAGAGAGGTGAGGAGAGGAGAGTATCCAAAGACGGCGGGCTGGGGCGAATGAGTTAGGGTTTAGGGGTTTTTGGTATATTAAAAAGGGTTGGAGGATTTAGGGCCGTTGATTTTTTTAGATCAACGGCCAGGATTAGATTTTAGGTGGGGCGGGTTTAATTTGACGGGTATGGGTATGGGTAGTTGGGTTAGTGTATTGGGTATTGGGTTATTGGGCTGGATAGGGTATTGGGCTGGGGTAGGTCCGAAAAAATCAATTAAAAGGGGCTATGTTTTAAATACCCATTTAAATTAATAAAATAATTTATAAAAATAATTAATAAATGATAAAAATGCTACTTTGCAATAATAGCCTAAAGATACAAATATAATTATGCATAAAATGATTAAAGCTCAATATAAATGTAAATGATAAAAATTAAGTAACAAATCACTATAAAATTGTTTGTGATGCACTTAGTAATTATTTAGATAATAAAATGCTGGAATAAATTAATTAAAAAGCCTCTAAAAATTACAGAAAATTATGGAAAAATACTGGTTGATGCTCATGCACTATTTTTAAAGTATATCTGTATTTTTAAAATATATACGGGAAAAATTAGGTATCAACAGCTGCCCCTATTTACCCGGGAAGGATGAAAGAGTTGTCGGGTAAAGATATGATGGCCAATTTTGACCGAATAGGGATTTGAGAGATGTAGGCCGCACTCCGATTTTTGAGCTGCCTACATATCCCTAGTTTTACAGGAATCAGGCCATATGTGGTTCTAGATCCATCGGCAGAATAAACCGATGGAGCTGTTACAAGGACGGACACAAGGTTTCGAATTGGATGAAACGGTTATGGTGAACACTCAGGTTTGAAATAATTTGAAGGAAATGGAGCAGGATTGCTCCTGTTGGGATAACAGTTACTTACCGGGTCACCTTCAAATCCACAAAAGATATTTCGCGAGCATATATATAAATTTTCATAAATTTAGACATCATGCAATTCCCTTCAGACCATGAAAATTGTCTTTGGATGGTGAGGATGACGTCCTTAGACCATGACGTCCCAGGCCATGAGTTATGCTGTAAGGGATTTACAAGCCATGAAATGATGTTCCCGGGCCATGAAAATGGTGCCTCCGAACCATGAAGCCTTTGAATAATGATGTGAAAATTTTAGAGATCCTCAGGCCATGGCATGATGTCCTCCGGCTATGAGGATGGTGCCTTCAGACCATGATGCCTTCGGACAAGGTTGCTATATTTCAGCCCATGAGGTGCAGAGGTATGATGCTAGAGACAATAAGACAGATCTTAGTCTTGTGTGAAGTTGAGGGCAGAGCTTAGCTCGATACAAGAGAGGCACTGCTTAGTCTCGTGTGAGATTCGGGATAGTTCTTAGTCCCATGCAAAGTGAAATAGCCTTATGCAAATAGAGAGGCAGGGCTTAGCCTCATACAAGGATTGAGACAGGGCTTAGTCTCATGCAAAGAGAAGGTAGTGCTTAGCCTTATGCAAGTGGAGAGGCAGGGCTTAGCCTCATCCAAGGATTGAGACAGGGCTTAGTCTCATGCAAAGAAAAGGCAGTGCTTAGCCTTATGCAAGTGGAAAGGCAGGGCTTAGCCTCATGAAAATAGAGAGGCACGGCTTAGCCTCATGCAAGGATTGAGACAGGGCTTATTCTCATGCAAAGAGAAGGCAGTTCTTAGCCTTATGCAAATAAGGAGGCAGGGCTTAGCCTCATGCAAGGATTGAGATAGGGCTTAGTCTCAGGCAAAGAGAAGGCAGTGCCCTTATGCAAATAGAGAGGCAGGGCTTAGCCTCATGCAAGGTTCGGGACAATGCTTAGTCCCATGCAAAGAGAAGAGTAAGAGTGAAGTATTCTTAGTTGACAATGTGTTTCATGCATAGAGATTGTGTTATTGCGATGTTGTTTATCATGATGATATAGTCCTGCATCCAAAGAAAATTTGTGAGTTTTTGTGTGTGTGTGGGGGGGGGGGGTTGGTTCGTGCCTTTGGTTG
>ML383282.1:0-17878 GCA_005239525.1 Nicotiana knightiana | reverse complement strand
ATATATATATATATATATATATATATATATATATATATATATATATATATATATATATATATATATATATATATATATGTATGTATGGGATATGAGAAAAGGTTACGGCGTTATATACGCACCACCACCTGATCAACTGGTATATGATGATGATGTTGCCCACAGTGGCTGAAATATGATTCAAACGACGTTATATATGCGTATATATGTATGTATATTCAAACGACGTTATATACGCGTATATATGTATGTGTATATATATATGTATATGGGATATGAGAAAGGTTATGGCGTTATATACGCACCACCACCTGATCAGCTGGTATACGTTGATGATTTGCTCAAAGTGACCGAGATGATATGATGGGATGCCCTCAGAGACTTAATGATGCTATATACGTACAGATCTATGCATTACATGACATGTGTACACATATGCATGACATTATAAATATTTCATGATTTACAGAGCTATCCAGACTTACAAGTTGATTATATGTGTCCTTAATTAATGTTGACTTATTATTACGTTCCAGTTCTGCCTTACATACTCAGTACATTATTCGTACTGACGTCCTTTTGTTGGGGACGCTGCATTCATGCCTGCAGGTATAGATAATCAGTTTGACGAGCACTCATAGTAGACAATATTGGCATTCAGCGAAGGATCGGTAAGAGTCCACCTCATTCGAAGTGCAACCAAGTCTATGAGTCATCGTGTCAGAGTTTTACTACAGACTTATGGGTAGGCCGGTACCCTCTCCCATTTAATGTCGAATAATCTTAGAGGCTTTGTAGACGGATGTTCAGTTTGTACAGTATGTCAGAGGCCTTAACGGCCCATATGTATTCATATTTTATGAACGATAATTTATTGATATAGTGTTGCCCACTTACAAGTTGTGCATTACGAGTTGTGACCATGTTGGCCCATGATAGTCACAAAGAAAATAAATGAGTTACAGAGTAGTTCGCTCAGGCCAATGCGGCACCGGGTGCTAGCCACGCCTCCCCAGGTTCGGGGCGTGACAAATTGAGGCTTGACAACTAAATTCCAAGGAAAGAAGGGATTAAGACAAGGAGATCCAATGTCTCCTTATCTGTTTGTATTGGTGATGGAGTACCTGAATAGGGCTTTGAAGAGTTTAAAGGTCAATCCAGACTTTAACTACCATCCAAGGTGCACCAGAAATAACATCACCCACATATGCATTGCTGATGATTTGATTCTGTGTTATAGAGCAGATAAGGTTTCTATCAATTTGTTATTGGACAGATTCAATCATTTATCTAAAGTGTCAGGCCTTAAGGCTAATATAGAGAAGAGTGCTCTATACATTGTTGGTGTCACAAGGGAGTTCAAAGAAATGACCTTAGAGAGATGTAATTCACATCAGGGGAGCTACCATTTAAATAACTTGGAGTACCATTGTCTTCAAAGAAATTGATTGTTCAACAATGTATGCCATTGATTGAGAAGATCACTGATCGGATTAATTGTTGGACTGCCAAGTTCCTCTCATATAGTGGAAGGCTTCAACAACTTAAGAGTGTGGTTTTCGAAATGCAGACATACTGGGCACAAATGTTTCTATTGCCAAAGAAGATTCTTAAGCTAATAGTTACATCATGCAGAACATTCCCGTGGACAGGAAGTGGTGAACCATCTAGGAGAGCCTTAATTGCATGGGACACAGTGTGCATGCCATTCTCAGCAGGTGGACTAAATGTCCTGGATATTCATATATGGAACAACGCTGTCTTGTGCAAACTGTTATGGGCAGTTAGTGCAAAGAAGGATACCCTGTGGATACAATGGATACATAGCTTCCGCATTAAAGAGCAAAATATCATGATAATGGATACTCCTAAATAGGCATGTTGACTTGTTAGGAAGATTTTTGATATCAAGAACTAGTTCATTGGAAAGCATTCAAATACTGATTTGAGCATATACTATAGGCAAGGTAAGTTTAGCATCAAGCAGCTTTACATTGTTATGAGACCTCAATATCAGAAAAGCCATTGGAAGAGAGTAACAACAGGATCCAAAGTAATACCAAAACATCAATTCATACTATAGTTGGCATTACATAAAAGATTAGCCACAGTTGATCGATTAAGGAAATGGGGAATAACAGTAGCAAGCGATTGTATACTCTATGGAAATAAAGTGGAGAAGTCAATGAAACATATGTTGTTTGTGTGTGATTATTCCAGAACAATATGGCTACACTATTGCAGTGGTTAGAAGAAAAACAACATATTGATAGCTGGGAAGAGGAGATTAAATGGATAAAAAGAAGAAATGACAGCAAAGCTAGAGGCGAAATACTAATATTCATATTCACAATAATGGTCTAACATGTCTCGACATAGAGAAATCAAAGAAGGTTCCAAGGGAAGATGTTGGCTTGCACTCAAAAGATTAAAGACATTGCTCTGGAGCTGCACATGAGAGGCCAGAGTGAAGAAAAGTGGTACAAAGAGCTGGAAAGACTGAAGAATTTTCCTAGTTAAAAGGAGTCAAATGTAAATGTAATAGGAAATGAGATACTTGATTAGTCAGAAAGTTTTTTGTATAGAGTCTAGTCTGAGAGTCCAATTGAGCTAGCCTATATAAATGCTTAAATCTTATACTACGTCAAACCCTAACTCTATCTTCCAACCTAATCAGCCGCACACAACACCCCTCCTACCCTACTGCCGCCACCCCCACGCCTCCAACTCGCCAGACTCACGCCCAAATCGGTCGAGCCCAGTCGCTCGTGTCATTCCATGGTCCCCTCTCACCTCCACCTCACCCAAACCATAACAAACTTCTGACATCTGAATATTCTTTCACTCCCTTACACGTTTTTTCTTTCTCTTGAACGAATTTGGGTAAATGGTAGCCCTAGGATCTGAGGAGTTTAAGATCATAGGCTTCCATTTGTCCGATTTTGGTTCGAAAAGAGGAAAAGTTCCGATTTTTAGAGGAGGGCTCTAGAGATTTCATGACTTGGTGAAGAAGGTTCTGCAAAGGAGTATAAATTGGGGTAAAATTTCTGGCTTTTGGGGAGAATTTTTTGATACAAAATTTAGGAGAAAATTAGGGTTCTTTCCATTTTTCAGATTTTTAGTTTTTCAAGTTTCTTTCAGAACTCCAAAAAGAAAACAAGAAAAATACAAAAAAAACTAAAAGAGCATATTTCTGTTTCAAAATAAGAAGAAGATGGAGTTCGATTGAGTATTTGAGGTCGTTTTTGGATTCGAGATTTCTGGTGTCGATTCGAGTCCCCGTTCGTGGTTCTGTTTGAAATTGGTTGCTGTTCACTTCAAATCTCGTTGCCGGACTTCACTTGTATTTGATATTCAAGCAAAGTTGATTAAAGTTCTTGATATTTCAGGTCTATTTCTAATCCCTCTTATATATGTATATATATATATGTATATATATATATATATATATATATATATATATATATATATATTTGGATTTTGCTGTCTGTGGGGGGTGTTTCAATTTGTGAATTGATTCTAGAATGATTAAATGAGAACTTAGACTTTTGGTGCTTTGACTTAAGTGATTAGTTTGGTTTTGTTTCTTCTGCTGAATTTCTCCGGCCTTTAACATGAACCACGTTTGAACTATTAGGTTCAGTTTAAGTTTGTCAATTTCATGCTCGACTTCCATATGCTCTAAGTTGAAATCCATGACCCATGCTTTGGTTAGTCTCAATTGTTTATTTTTGTAAAATCTGCATTAGACATGTCTGTTTAGGGGTGGCAAACGGGCGGGTCGATATGAGTGGGTCAAAACAAGTAATTTAAAAACGGATAAATTATCCGACCTGACCCATATTTAAGACGGATAAAATACGGGTTTATCCGGCGGATAATATGGACATAGTTTTTTAACTATGATCACTTATGAGAGAGTTCTTAGTCTTCCAATTTGAGGCTTTACAATGGTAAAAGTTAAACACATCAGTCATTCATTTGGTTAACCATTTTCTAAGTGGGTAATATGATCTTTATCCATATTCAACCCGTTTTTAAATGGTTAATTATTCAACCCATTTTTTGATGGATAATATGGATAGATAACTGTTTTTTTTTAACCATTTTGTCACCTCTACGTCTGTTTGTGTGGTGTCCTATGTGCTTAAGTGATAAGGGAAGTGAACTTTTGTCAAGCTAACTTTTAAGGTTTGGACTCGCCATTGTTTTGTTACTTGTGGTACATTCTGATAATTTAAACGCATGTCACATATGTTGAAGATTACTAAATTCTTGTTTGAAACAGAGAGTAAAGTTGATCCTGAGGATGATAACGTTAATTGGTTTAAAATCATTTACTACTGCATTTGGCCTTCACAACTGACATGGTTATTGGAAATGGTTCTTTGTGAAGGAATATCTTCATTTTATTTTATTCTATTTTCTTCTTCTTTTGGTGTGGTCAATGCTAATTGTTAAAAGCACCCATTCATGCCTTTTCCTTCTATGTGAGTAGCAGCTTTGATCTTGAGTTTTGTTTTGCATGGAAATCTTATCTATGTCAATTTTTGATGTGTGTGTCATAAGATATGTGAGTAGTCATGAACGAGATATGTGCTACTGGGACGGGGGCTAAATTTATGGTGTTTGAAAGTGAATTGTGAAGGTTAAAATTTCACTGATGGGTGCTTGTCTGGTTCGAAATTTCTAGAATAAAAAAGGACAGCCTGGTGCACTAAACTCTTATTATGTGCGGGGTCCGGGGAAAGGTGTTTGAACCCGTAATCTCCTGATCACATGACAATAACTTTACCAATTACGTCAAGACTTCCCTATAATAGATGACATTAAGGAGTTGATGGGGGTACAAATGAATTTTCCTATGGCCCTTATCATGCCTTTAATTCACCTTTAGTTGTTTTGTCTCATGTTGTTATTTTATTAGTATCCTTCACCTGTTAGTTCGTAGTATTGTATGTCTCTCTTTCTTGAATGCCAAGCTTCTAGCTCTAAATAATTGGAATTCTGGTATGGCAAATGTCTCAATGTGAGTTGGTTTATGAAGGATTGCTGGACCAAGGCAGGGGAAAGACCGAGCTCATTAGTGATTAAATTGTTTACATACCTTAAAAATTGAGTTTGGCCAAATACATAAATACAAGTCAAGAGAATTTGAGCATGATTTAGAAGTTCCCTTTTATTTAGTTATTTATTTATTCTGTTATATGATTCACTAGTAGCATATTTAGGCCGATCACATTTGAATAGGCAAATTTTAGGTCTTTTCTTTTATTCAAGGGAAGAGGCCGTTCCTTAGTTTATTATTTATCCGGTGAATTCCCCGTTGTACTTGTATTTGGAGTCTGTGACGAGCATCGTGAAGAAGCAGTGTAGGATAGATTAGAATTTTTAGTATACCTTCTTTAGTACTTTCTTTTCTCTTATTTTTGTTAGGTGGGGATGACCTCGAACCTTTTGTGTTTTTGTGCGTCTTACTTCAATTTGAGTACCCTTTAAATCCAACCGGCTCAAGTATGCAACCATACTAGTTAGGGGACTCAGGGAATGCCTAACACCTTCTCCCCAAGTCAAATGAACCTCTTGCTTAGAATTTTTGGTGCAGACTATGTTATCGAGTCAATTGTTTTTAAGGGAAGATTATTTTTTAATGGTGACTTGGCACACAGATTATATGTCAAGTGGTGACTTTGAAAAATCCCTTTTAAGCAAAAACTTTTCTCTCTCAATTGAAAACTTTTTTGAGCTTTAAAATCATTTTATCTATTTTAAAGAGGGGTTAAGGTGAAAAAGGGGCGTGACAATAATCATAACTACGCCATGACAACTCCTCATTTTTGGTGTTTTGAGGGCCATCAAACTGGAAATCTCCCTAATTTTTAGATTTTTGTGTGCTATAGCACAAGCCATTTGCATGGGTCCGGGTGACCGGACTTGAATTGCCTAAAATTTTGCCGACCCATAGAAAATGATCTTAGGAACAATAGTCAAGGCAATGCCATGACCATTCCTCCTTTTTTTTGGCATTTTGGAGCCATAAAGTTGGAATTGAGACCAATTCTCAGATTTTTGTGTTATAGCCCACGTCATCTGCATGAGTCCGGGTGGCCAGACCCCGATTGCCTAAAGCTTTTCTGGCCCATCAAACACGACCTAAAGAATAATAGTCATTGCCTCGCCGTGACCATTCCTCATTTTTTCTGCATTTTAGGGCCATAAATTAGAATTTTGCCCGATTCCAAGATTTTCATGTGTTATAACCGACGCCATCTTCATGGGCCTGGGCGAACAAAATCGGGTCGCCTAATATTTTACCGGCCCATAAATAATAATCTAGGGAACAATAGTCATCGTCTGACCATGACCGTTTCTCATATTTTAGTGTTTTAGAGCCATAAAATATGAATTCCACCCGATTCTTAGATTTTTGTGTGCTAAGACCATGCCATTTGTATGGGTCCCGGTGATCGGATTCCGATCACCTAAATTTTGTCAGCCCATAAAAAATGAGTGATGAAAAACAGTCCTCGTCTTGCCAAGATTGTTCCTAGTCTTTGGCATTTTAGGTCTATAAAACTGGAATTCCGCTTGATTCCTAAAAAAAATTTATGCTATAGCCCACCCAATCTGCATGGGTCCGGGCGATCGAACCAGGATCGCGTAAAATTTTGCCGGCCCGACAAAATGAACTAAGGAATAATAGGCATTGCCTCGTCATGACCGTTCCTCATTTTTTGGCGTTTTAGGATCATAAAACTGGAATCCCACCCGATTTTCAAATTTTAGTGTGCTAATCTACAAGGGTCCGGGAGACAAGACTCGGATCGCCTAAAATTTGTTGGCCCATCAAAACCGATCTAAGGAATAATAGTCATCGCCATGATCGTTCCTCGTTAATTGGCGTTTAGGGCCATAATACTGGAATTTCGCCCGATTCTCAGATTTTTGTGTGTTATACCCTACACTATATCTACATGGTTCCGGCGACCGGGCCTGGATCGCCTAAAGTTTTAACGGCCCATCAAATCAATCTAAGGAACAAAATCATCATCTTGCCATGATTGTTCCTCGTTAATTGGCATTTTAGGACCATAAAACTAGAATACCGCCCGATTCCCAGATTTTCGTGTGTTATAATCCACGCAATCTACATGGGTCTGAGCGACCGGACCCTGATCGCCTAAAATTTTGCCGACCCATAAAAAATTACCTATGAACAATAGTCATCGCCCCACCATGACAATTTCTCGTGTTTTGGCATTTTAGGGCCAATAAACTAGAATTCCGCATGATTCCCTGATTTTCATGTGCTATACCCCACGCCATCTTCATGGGTTCGGTCGAACGAAACTGGATCGCCTGACCATGATCCTTTCTCATTTTTTTGCGTTTTAGGGCAATAAAATTGGAATCGCCCAATTCCCAAATTCTCGGGTGCTATAGCCCACACCGTCTATATTGGTCTATGTGATCGGACCTCGATCGCCTAAAATTTTGCCGATCCATCAAAAATGACATATGAATAATAGTCATCGCCTTGCCATGACCGTTCCTAATTTTTTGGCATTTTAGGTCCATAAACTGGAATTCCGCTTGATTTCAAGTTTTTCGTGTGTTATAGTCCATACCATCTGCATGGGCCTAGGGTACCAGACTCGGATCTCCTAAAATATTTGCAGCCCACAAAAAATGACTTAAAGAACAATAGTCATCGCCTCGCCATGACCGTTCTTTGTTTCTGGCATATTAGGGCAATAAACTGAAATTCTGCCCGATTCCCAAATTTTCGTCTGCTATAGCCCACGCCATCTATATAGGTCCGGGTCGAATCACTTAAAATTTTACTAGCCTTTCAAAAATGACCTAAGGAGCGATAATCATCACCTTGCCATGACCGTTCCTTATTTCTGAAATTTTAGGGCCATAAATTGGAATTTTTCTCAACTTCCTGATTTTCGTATACTATAGCCCACGTCATCTGCATGGGTCTGGACCACTGGACTCGAATCGCCTAAAATTTTGTCAGTCCATAAAAAAAACCTAAGCAATAATAGTCATCACCTCGTCATGACTGTTCCTCATTTTTTAGCATTTTAGTGCCATAAAAATTGAATTATGCCCGATTCTCAAATTTAAGCGATTCGGGCCCAAGCGACCGGGCTCATGCAGATGGCGTGAGGTATATCACACAAAAATCTAGGAATCGAGTAGAGTTCCAGTTTTATGGTCTTAAAATGCCAAAAAATAAGGAACGGTCATGGCGAGGTGATGATTAATATTCCCTTAGGTCGTTTTTGATGGGCTGGCTAAATTTGAGGCGATTTGGGTCACCGATGCAGATGGCGTGGGCTCTAGCACATGAAAATCTGAAAATCGGACGGAATTCTAATTTAATTGCCCTAAAATGCCAAAAAATGAGGAACTGTCATGGCGAGGCGTTGACTAATGTTTCTTAGGTACTTTTTAATAGACCAACTAAATTTGAGGCGATTTAGGCTCGAGTGACCGGACCCATGTAGATGTCATGGCTATAGCACACAAAAATATGAGAATCGAACTGAATTTCAATTTTATGACCATAAAATGTCAAAAAAGGAGTATCGGGCATGGCGAGACGATCACTAATATTCCTTAGGACGTTTTTATGGTCCGGCTAATTTTTTGGCGATTCAGGCCATCGCGCCCGGACCCACGCAAATGGCGTGGGCTATAGCACACGAAATTTGAGAATCGGATGGAATCATCATTTTTGGCCCTAAAACGCCAAAAATAGAGGAAGACATTATGGCGAGTCGATGACTAATGTTCCTTAGGTCATTTTTGATGGGCCGGCTAAATTTTAGGCAATTCGAGCCCAAACACCCAGACTCATGCAGATAGTGTGGGTTATAGCACGCAAAAATCTAGGAATAAGTCGGAATTCCAGTTTTATGGACCTAAATGGCCAAAACATGAGGAACGGTCATGGCGAGGTGATGACTAATATTCCGTTGGTCATTTTTGAAGGGCTAGCTAAATTTAAGGCGAATAGGGCCCGGACGGCCAGACCTATCACGACCCAAATTCTCCACTCACGGGATCGTGATGGCGCCTAACACCATACTTGCTAGGCAAGCCAATGTTAGAACTTGATTAGCCATTTTTCTTTGAATAATTACTTAAGCATAATGAGATAATTTGAATTAAACTAAATCTAATAATTTCCAATAATTGTAATCAGGAATAATATTCGATATGATGAAACGAACCACGAACTAAAACCAACTATATAACTACCTAGGGTCTGGTGTAACAATTCACGAACTACTAAAGAGTACTACAAATAATGGGCTGAAAGAATTACATATCTGTTTTTGAATGTGATAAAACAGTGTCCAGTGGCATCTTAGTTAGGACGAGTGGATTGATTTCCTTTCCACCACGGAAAGAACTGAAAGAGAAAGAGATAGACTGAGATCCAGACATCGCCTAAGAGGAATCAGAGAAAATTAAGAGAAGACTCCAAGAATCTGCGGATGCCAGCAGATCTACCTCGTGTCTCTGAACGATGATGTCAGCTACTAAAATCTCCTAACTCTGGCCGGTACCTGTATCTGCACAAAAGAGTGCAGAGTGTAGTATCAGTACAACCGACCCCATGTACTGAGTAAGCGCCGAGCCTAACCTCGACGAAATAGTGACGAGGCTACGGCAGGGCATTAACAACATAACCTGTGAACAATATATAATAAACCAAGAAGGTAATAATAATAATAATAATAATAATAATAATAATAATAATAATAATAATAATAATAAAAACTAAATAACCAGTAACTTGCAGCAGTAAATAAAAATAACTCGGATAATTCTTTTCAGATCCCAGCTATAATCAACTCCTCAAAACTTTCATGTTTCAATTTAAATCACAGTAAAAATCAGAGTATGAAAATCTTTTTAATAAAATCGGAGTTTTCCAAATCCTTATTTTTAAAAATCAGTTAAATATAAATATTCCCCCTTATCGCTCCTTGTTGCGGCGCACAACCCGCTTCCACATGTCCACCCTTATTGATCCTCCCTCTCTCTCTCTCTCTCTCTCTCTCTATATATATATATATATATATATATATATATATATATATATATATATATATCACCCTTATTCCTCCTGTTGCAGCGTGCAACCCGATCCTACATGTCCACCCTTATTACTCCTTGTTGCGGTGTGCAACCCGCTCCCACCAGACAATTACATCACTTTATTTATAAAATTTCCACAATTCAGGTCAAAACCTTTCACTATATTCTTGTCTCAACAATTTTAAACAGATAGCTATAAAACTCATGAACTTCATCAATTATCATTTCACAATGAAACCAACCGGAATATATATATGAATCGTAAAACAATGTCATCCAATTCAAGCTTTATGTATCACCATGAAACCAAGGGAACAATCAACACTTCCAAAATACTGGAAACAATACTTGACAACAAGTCGACAAAAACAATTAGACATGGAGGTATCAATGATTATAAAATAGTTTAAGCCAGGAATCAAATAAATTGGAAACAAGGAAAGGGATCATGTTCAACAATAATTTTAGTGGTGCGTAGATACTCGTCACCTCACGTATAAACCACACACGTGCAAATTCACATAGCATTTAAGTGGGGATTCCTATTCCCTCAAGTCGAGGTAAATAAAATTAATCTTTTTAAGGGTAATGAGCCTGGAATGGAGTCTTAATTTATAAGACGACCCTTTGGGTCATCACAATCTCCACCTCTAAAACAAACGTTCATCCTCGAATGGACATAGAAAATTACCTGAACTGGCAAACAAGTGGAGATATCTACTCTGCATGTCCGACTCGGACTCCCAAGTAGCTGCCTCAACAGGCTGACCCCTCCACTGCATTTGAACTGAAGGGTAACTCTTTGATCTCAACTGACGAACCTGCCGGTCTAGAATGGCTACCGGCTCCTCCTCATAAGGCAAATCTTTGTCCAATTGGACAGAGCTGAAATCTAACACGTGGGACGGGTCACCATGATATTTCCGGAGCTTAGATACATGAAATACTGGATGAACGGAGGATAACCCTGAAGGCAACCCCACTCTATAAGTTACCTCCCCCATTGTATCAAGAATCTCAAATGGTCCGATATACCTAGGGCTTAAACCACCTAACTGACGATCTACACACGTCCACCATATAATGCCTCATAGGGAGCCATCTGAATGCTCGACTGATAACTATTATTGTAGGCAAACTCCGCTAATGGCAAGAATTGATCCCAAGAACCTCCAAAGTCAATAACACAAGCGCGGAGCATATCCTCTAGAATCTGAATAGTACGCTCGGACTGCCCGTCCGTCTGAGGATGAAATGTTGTGCTCAACTCAACTCGGATACCCAACTCTCGCTGGACTGCCCTCCAAAAGTGCGAGGTAAACTGCGTACCTCGATCAGAAATAATAGACACGGGCACACCGTGAAGGCGAACAATCTCTCGAACATATATCTCTGCCAATCTCTCCGAAGTGTAAGTACTTGCCACTGAAATGAAATGTGCTGATTTACTCAACCTATCCACAATAACCCAAACGGCGTCGAACTTCCTCTGAGTTCCTGGGAATCCAACAATGAAGTCCATAGTGATACGCTCCCACTTTCACTCAGAAATCTCTATCTGCTGAAGTAAACCACCGGGTCTCTGATGCTCATATTTCACATGTTGGCAATTCATATAACGAGCCACATAAGCAACAATACTTTTTTTTATCCTTCGCCACCAGTAGTGCTGCCGTAGGTCCTGGTACATCTTGGCAGCACCCGGGTGAATAGAATACTTAGAGCTGTGAGCTTCTTCAAGAATCAACTCACGAAGGCCATCAGTATTAGGCACACATATAAGACCATGCATCCTCAAAACACCATCATCTCTAACTGTAACCTTCTTGGCACCACCGTGCCGAACAGTGTCCCTAAGGACCATCAAGTGCGGGTCATCATCCTGCCGATCTCACAGACTGGAATACATGCAAGGCTGCCCATACTTACTGCCTTCCTACTCAATCCATCGGCCACCATATTGGCCTTTCCTGGATGATACAATATAGTGACATCATAATCTTTCAATAACACTAGCTATCTCCTCTGTCTCAAATTAAGATCTTTTTGCTTGAACAAGTACTCGAGGCTATGATGATCCGTGTAAACCTCACATGGCACGCCATAAAGATAGTGCCTCCATATTTTCAATGCATGAACAATGGTTGTCAACTCTAAGTCATGGACATGATAATTCCTCTCATGAATCTTTAACTGCCAAGACACATATGCTATCACCCTGACCTCTTGCATCAATACCGCTCCCAACCCAACACGGGAAGCATCAAAATATACCGTGAAAGATCCTGAACCTGAGGGTAACACCAATACCGGTGCTGAAGTCAAAGCTGTCTTGAGCTTCTGGAAGCTCGCCTCACACTCGTTTGACCATTTAAATGGGGCACCCTTCTGAGTCAATCTCATCATCAAGGCTGCTATAGACGAGAACCCCTCCACAAAACGACGGTAGTATCCCGCCAAACCTAAGAAGCTCCTGATTTCCGTGGCTAAAATGGGTCTAGGCCAGTTCTTGACTGCCTCTATCTTCTTAGAATCTACCTGATACCCTCTACTGATACGATGTGACTCAAGAAAGACACTGAATCTAACCAAAATTCACACTTTAAAAATTTTGCATCCAACTAATTATCCCTCAAGGTCTGGAGTGATATACGGAGGTGTTGAGTGCCCAGAGCAATAGAAATGGGCTGAGTGCCCAGAGCAACATCAATACAAAAATCGATATCCCTGTCAGGTGGCATCCCCAGCAGGTCTGCAGGAAACACTTCGGGAAACTCCCAAACAATTGGCACTGGCTCTTTTGAAGAAACCTCGGTATCAGAATCACGGATATAAGCCAAGTAGGCCAAACATCCTTTCTCAACCATGCGACGAGCCTTGACATAAGAAATCACTCTGCTGGGAGAATGACCAAGAGTCCCTTTCCATTCTAATCGAGGCAATCTCGGCAAATCTAAAGTAAGTGTCTTGACGTGACAGTCCAAGATGGAATAATAAGGTGACAACCAATCCATGCCCAATATAACATCGAAATCGACCATGTCAAGAAGCAACAGGTCTACACTAGTTTCTAGACCTTCAATAATGATTACGCACAAATAATACACACGATCTACAACAATAGCATCCCCCATCGACGTAGACACATAAACAGGGACACTCAAAGAATCGCGGGGCACAACCAAATACGAGGCAAAATAGAATGACACATAAGAATAAGTAGACCCCAGATCAAACAAAAATGAAGCATCTTTATTACAAACTGAAATGGTACCTGCGACAACAATATCGGAGGATTTCATCTCGGGTCTGGCTGGAAATGCATATAATCAAGGCTGGGCCCCACCACCCTGAGCTACGTCACCGGGAGGACCCTTGACAAGTGGTCTTCCACCTCTAAAGGGCTGGTCGCCACCTCTAGCGGGCTGACCTCCACCTCTAGCGGGCTGACCTCCACCTCTAACATTCTGACCTCTACCTCTAACTACCTGATCCCTACCCCAGGCTGGTTGGGCAGGTGGTGCTGCAGCTGGTGCCGGAACTATAGCACGAGAATTCTGGTACTGAGGCTGATTACCCAAAAATTTTAGACAAGATCTCCGAATGTGACCATACTCACCAAACTCATAACACCCATCCTGATACTGAGGCTGACCCCGACAAACCGGCTGACCACGATAATAACTCTGAAGAGGATGTGCTCTGACAGGGGCTAACTGATCAGAATAAGGCAAGTAAGAGCCACGACCACCTGAGGCACCATGGGACGTCTGAAGTGATGAATTAAATGGCCTAGAAAAATGGCCTCTACCCTGGGTATCTCTGCCTCCAGACGAGGCACCGTTGAATCTACCGGAATGGCGAGGTCTCTTGTCTGACCCCTGACATCCCATCCCGAGAACCGTCTCAACTCTCCTGGACACAATGGCCGCATCCTGAAATGAAATCTCAGTCCGTGTCTCCCTATCCATCTGCAACCTGATGGGCTAGGCATGGCCCTCAATAAATCTCCTAACCCTCTCCCTCTCTGTGGGCAATAAAATAATAGCATGCCGAGCCAAATCCACAAAATGATTCTCATACTAGGTAACTGTCATGCCGCCCTGCTGAAGACGCTCAAATTAACGATGCTTCTCTTCTCTGGTAGTGATAGGAAAAATATTCTCCAAAAAGAGGTGAGAAAACTGATCCCAAGTCAGAGCAGGTGACCCAGCTGGTATAGTCAACAAATAATCCCTCCACCATTTCTTGGCGGAATCAGTCATCTGAAATGCGGCGAAGTCGACCCCATTGGTCTCCAAAATACCCATATTACGAAGAACCTCATGACAGCTGTCCATAAATTCCCGATGATCCTCTGAAGTAGCACTACTGAAGTGAACAGATAAAAGCTTGATGAACCTGTCCAATCTCCATAAATCATCGGAAGTCGTAGCTTCCCTCTCAGCAACCGGGGCTGCAACAATTGTCTAAAGCTGCTGGGGTCTAGATCTGAGGAGTAGTCTGATCAGAAGTGTGGGTAACAAGAGTTTCAACCCCTCTTCCAACCTGAGATACGGCTGCTGCAATAGGGAGTGCGCCAACCCTTTCTTCACCATTATTGAACGGGTTTTGAGCTTTGGGCAGTGAAATTCAAGGAAGAATCAAGAGGTATCACTGAGGTAAGTTACTTGGGTTTATTTACGCACGTTTATGATGTTTTTCCACTGATTATCCATGAAATTAGTAGGAGTTTAGCGTAAAATTGAGGGAGTAGGGCTTGAGTTTTAGAGAGTTTTAAGTGAGGATTTGAGAGACCAAACGGAGCCTGATTTAGACGAATTTATATGGTTAGACTCGAGAGAGAACGAGGATTCAGATTCTGCCATTTTTGACTGGTTTCGAGGCATGGACCCGGGGTCCAAATTTTGGTCGGTTTCAGATTTTTGGTATATTTATGTAGTTTTTCTTGTGGAATTCAATTCTTTGGCCTATGTTGATAATTTTATTCTGATTATGATTAGATTCGGAGCTTTTGGAGACCGAGTCGAGGGACGAGGACATCCTATAATAGGATTTTACGCGGTTAAGGTAAGTAACAGTTTCAACTCTGGCTTTGAGGGTATGAACTCAGAGAATTGATATCATGTGATTGTTTGGAGGTAATACCCATGCTTGGTGACAGTCGTGTGGGTGTACACCACGAGGGATTGAGACTTGGTCCGTCCCGTGAGGCTGTGAGGCCAAATGGCCATTATCTGTGTTACGTATTTTCATGTTATTGAACTTGACTGCCTTCATATGCTAGAGATCATACTTAGGATTTACTCATGCTCACATTATTTGCACTCAGTCATAGAAATTCTTATACATGTTTACCTCAGTCTCTGTTATTTTGCTGACATGCTGTGATATTTGATTTGGGATGTGTTCCCTCATTTGTTATGAATTGTGAGGCTGGAGAGGTACATGACTGAGTGAGGCCGAGGGCCTGTTGTGAGATATTTGATTATAGCACGTGGGTTGTCCGTGAAGCACGTGAGTTGTTCGTGCAGATCCAGGTATTGATACCATAGCACGTGAGTTGACCGTGCGATTCCAGATATTGATATTATGGCACGTGAGTTGTCCCTGCAGATTAGTGTTTGGGCTGTAGGAGTCCCTACGGAGTCTGTACACTCCCAGTGAGCGCAGGTACCTATTGAGAGTGTGTATTGAGTATTGAGTGTTGAGTAATGGAGTGACATTGCTGTGAGGTTTCATTTACTTTTGCCTTTGTTGCATTTACTTGTTGATTTTTTTGTAGCATTCGTTGATTTACAGAAATTACCTGTTTACCCCTATTTGTGCTTAATTGTGGAAATAAGTAATGGATTGTTTTGCTTAGCTCGCCACTACTACTCAGTTCCATAGTTATTTATGTTACTACTGAGTCGGTTGTACTCACCCTGCACTTTATGTGCAGATCCAGGTGAGTTAGAGCGCGACGATTGTTGAGTTCATGCCGACTATCTTTGGAGAATGCAAGGTAGCTGCTAGCGTCCTCAGGACCTTGTTACTCCTTTTATCATCAATTTCTTCTCTTGGGTAGTTAGACAGTTTATATATCTTAGTTCATAGATTTAAACGCTTGTGACTTACTGACACCCTGATGTTTGAGGCTTGTTTCCGTATTTTCTTTATTATATTTAGAGTTGGTTTAATTTATGAGAAATTCAAATTATTAGAAATGTTTTTATTAAACTCTTATAATTAAATTGGTAGAAATGTTTTGGGAAATAAGCCTACCTTGTATCACGATAGGTGCCATCACGACCTAAGTTAGAATTGGGTCGTGACAGCAGGATTGTTCAGGCTTTGCTTTTGCGAAGAATTATTCATTTTGCGAGTTCGCTTTTGCGAACCTAGTGTCGCAAATGCGACATCTGCAACCTGCTAAAAGCTGGGCATTCAGAATCTTAGCTTCATTTTATCATATTTTGAACCCTAGGTCTGAGAGTGGGTGATTTTGAGAGAAGATTTTCATACCAAATCATTGGATAAGTGCCTTTAATTAATTTCCAACTATATTTTGTGATTATATCTTAGATTTACCTCAAAATCATGAGAGTTTAAAGGAAAATTTGTAAAATCTATCAAAATGTAAAATCATGATCTGAAGGACGAATTGGTATCGAAATTTGATAACTTTGGTATTGTTGAACTCGTATCAGAATGTGTGTTCGGGTTTTGTAAACTTTGTCGGGTTCCAAGGTGTGGGCCCGGGGAGTTGACTTTTGTTGACTTTTTACAAATTGTATAAGTATCATAGCTTTGTTAATTAAAATTATTTTCTCTTGCATTGTTTGATGTATTTAAATCATTTTTGGCTGGATTGAGTCGAGCGTTGGTAAATTGGTAAAAGAAAAGCTAAATTGAGTATTGAATTGGCCGAATTGAGGTAAGTATCTAGTCTAACTTTGCATGGGGGACACCACCCCTTAGGAATTGAGTCAATTGTGCTAGCTTGATATGTGAAAGCCGTGTACGCTAGGTGACGAGTGGGTACACAATTTATATGTGGTATTGACCGGTTAGATCGCCTAGTCTCTTTCCATGTTTTTTGAGTACATTGTCATAAAATGTGGTATCTCTTTGTTAGACTACTCTCATATGCTCTATAAGATGTTGTCAGTCCTTATTTGCCTCTTATTGTTATTTGGACTCTACATTCCTTAGTTGTTGTCATTGCCTTCATTATTACCTTGTTACCTCTTAACTGTTGAGTTATTCTATGGTTACATGCTTATCAGTTACGAGTCCACGTTGTTGTGAATACATGTGTAGTTATCACGTGCCTTACATGTCTTGTTTCCTTGAAAATGTTGTTGTACTTCTTTGATTGTTACGTGGTTCCCTTGTTGCCGTGTCTTTTCGTTGTAGAATTTCTTATAATTGATTTGTTGAATTGTTGTTGATTGATTTATATTATTATATGGTGGGATCGGGTTGCAGGCTGTAACTGGAGGAATAAGNATATATATATATATATATATATATATATTGAGGAGGAATAAGGGTGAATTACTATTATATGGTGGGATCGGACTGCACGCCACAACAGGAGGAATAAGGGTGATATATATATATATTAAGGAGGAATAAGGGTGAATTGCTAATATACGGTGGGATCGCGTTGCACGCTGCAACAAGAGGAATAAGGGTGGATTGATATGGAGTAATAAAGGTGAATTATCTTATTGATATTGATATATGGTGGGATCGGGTTTCGTGCCGC
>ML383277.1:0-20337 GCA_005239525.1 Nicotiana knightiana | reverse complement strand
AATGCTCATAAAATGTAAGGTATATCACATGTTAAACTATGCAATTTAGTCTCGCATCAAAAGGCATGAAGAAGCAAGTGGCAGATCATGTGGCTAAATGTTTGAATTGCCAGCAAGTCAAAGCCGAGCATCAGAGGCCTGGTGGCCTAGCTCAAGATATAGAGATACCACAGTGGAAGTAGGAGATGATTAATATGGATTTTGTAGTAGGTCTACCTCGCACTTACCGTAAGCATGATTCAATTTGGGTTATTGTAGACCGACTGAAAAAGTCCGCGCATTTTCTACCAGTAAAGACGACAGACTCTGCACAGCAGTATGCACAGTTGTACATTAAAGAAATAGTCAGATTGCACGGTACTCCAGTTTCAATCATATCTGACAGAGGCCCGCAGTTCACGACACATTTTTGGTAGGAATTTAAGAAAAGATTAGGTACCAAGGTCAACTTGAGCACTGCTTTCCATCCACAGACCGATGGTCAGGCAGAAAGAACCATTCAGACTCTCGAAGATATGTTGCGAGCATGTGTTATCGATTTTGGAGGTAATTGGGATGATCACTTTCCACTTATAGAATTTGCTTACAATAACAGCTATCAGGATAACATCGATATGGCTCCTTATGAAGCATAGTATGGGCCGAAATGTAGGTCTCCAGTGGGTTGGTTTGAACTAGCAGAGGTGCCGTTGATTGGTCCAGAGTTTATTTGTGAGGCCTTAGAGAGAGTTCAGCTAATCAGGGAAAGACTGAAAGCGGCTCAGAGTCGTCAAAAGCCCTACTCTAACAAGAGGCATCGTGACTTAGAGTTCATGGTTGGTGACAAGGTATTTTTGAAAGCATCATCAATGAAAGGAGTTATGAGGTTTGGTAAGAAGGGGAAATTTAGTCCTAGATTTATCGGACCTTATGAAATTCTAGAAAAGAAAGGAAATGTGGCTTATGAGCTAGCGCTGGCCGTTGAGTTTTCCTCTGTTCATCCTGTCCATGTGTCTATGCTTAGAAAGTACATTCATGATGAGTCGCATATAATACCTGCCGATACCATAGAAATTAAATAAGGCTTGACTTATGATGAGGTACCTATAGAAATTCTCGATAGGCAAGTAAGAAAGTTAAGAACAAAAGATATAGCATCAGTAAAAGTTTTGTGGAGTAATCATGATTCAAAAGAGGCTACATGGGAGGTCGAGGAATATATGAGGAAGAAATATCCATATTTATTTGAGAAAAAAGGTATGTGAACCTAGGTTTGGTTTGACATATATTTTATTTATTAAATACAAGTTAGCATATGTTTATGTCCTTGCTAGATTATACTTAGTTGTTGAAGTAATTTAGTTTTTGTCAGAGTATATTCAGTTGTTTAACAATTTAGTTCCATGCCAGAGTATATTTAACTCATCAAAGTGATTTACTTTTGCTAATGTGTTGTGCTTTAGATTCTTGTTGGTTATTGCGGTACCTCCTTGCCGGAGTGTGAGTAATTAATTTATGAGCTAGGTATGGTGCCTATGAATGGCCCGCTATAGTATATTTGGTTTTTGTTGGTGTAGTTGTGGTATTTGTGAAAGGGATATTTTTTTGGATAGTCCAATTTACAAGGGAAACTCTGCCGAAATTTTTGAAAATTTAGGGAGTTAGTCAAAATTTTGAGTCCCTTGGAAGAGTGAGTAGTAATAAGAAAATTTAAGAGGTTCAAGGACCTAAGGAATGATTTTTAGCTTAAGAATAAGGCCTTAGCAACATTCGAGGACGAATGTTTTTAAGGAGGGAAGATTGTATCACTCCTCAAATTTATAAAAGTTTCTAGACACGCTAATTATAGAATTATATTATTATTATTATTATTTTTCTCGCCTATAGTGAAATATATATATATATATACACACTTAAATAATTGGATATACAATCAGGGAATATTAATATTTTTAATGTTACTAATTACTAAGAATGAGTATTATTAACTACTAAAAGCGAGTATCAATAAATTCTTGTAAAAAAAGAAAAAAAGAAACCAAATAAGTCTTCAAGAAATTGGGCTAAAAGCCCATATAGTACCATCTGTTCCAGCGACCAAAAGGCATAAAGCCTTGGTGAAAGTCAACAAACCAAAACCACAAAAGTTTAGAAACAGAACTAAAGAGAAAACGCTGGAATAATAGAAACAGAGGCAGCGAACAATCACGCAGTCAACGGAAAATCTGAGATTCTTTATAAATCACTAATTCGTGAACTCAGGTATATAAAATTCCTTATTGTCAATTATCCTACAGTATAAGAATTGAATGTTAATTCCCTTCTTTCTCTATATCAACAATAAATTGCATGTTTAGGTGTGAAACTTTAAAATTGATTAAAACGCACTGGTTGTTGTAGAATCGATTGTTTGACTGGTGTTAATTGGACTGGGGCCTACGTATTGGCTCGAGAAGTTTTGAGGTGAGTTGATATAACCCTTTACCAAAGTGGTTTAACTCACAAAAGTGTGCATACAAGGTGTTTGATGAATTGGCTAAAAGAGTGAATATGTACTTAATTGAAGTGAGTGCGTTCCTATAAGCTTAGAATTATTTTAGTTAAAGTTAGATGATTTATTTTAATACATATGCATAAATTTTCAGATTTTTGTGTTATTATTATATGCCATTTTCATGTTGAAAATTCATGCAAAAACAAGAATATTTAGAAATAAATTTTGAATATTTATTTCATTCTTATGCCATACCTTACATTTAAGCATTTTAGAATAAGTATGTTTGAAAGATTTAGACTTGAAAAGCACAAGAATAAGTTTTAGAAAGAAAAGATTTTTGGGAGTATTCTTTATTCTGAGAAGGGGTCATCGTCCAGGCCGAGGGTCCTGACCAAGGCGTTGACTTCCTGAAGCTACTTTTGCCAAAGTAGGGAGCACACGAGCCGAGGGTCTCGTTGCTGAGAATTTACTTAGCCATGCTAAGGTACGATACATGAGCGCTGAGAACCATGAAACGAGTGGCACCTCGTGGATTGGGCCTATATGATCAGGTTGGGATCAAACCCGTACCGATCACACGATGACTAAGACAGAAATAGGTCAGGATAGTTGAAACTCCCAAAGTATAAAGTGAAGTATTTTTTTTAAGAAAGAAAAAGAAAATAATTTCTTTTAGAATATTCATAAACTACTATTATGCAATTATTTTGGAATTGTTCTTAGAAGCTTTATGTTTTCTATGCATTTAGATTCTTTGCTCGTAATGTGTATTGTATTAAAGTTTCGTCCCCTGACGTTGAGATTCACTGAGTACAATGGATAGTACTGACTTTCTATTTTAGGAACCTACATTGGTCTGCGGTACAACGTAGGAACCAGTTTTGCAGGCGAACAGACTACGGGTTAGGACTTCCTTCTCTTCCAGTGTTATTGTTGAGCTCCGCTTTTGTTCGTGGAGTACTCTTTAGAGTCATATTTATTTACTTATTTCCTTGTTTACTTAGAGAATTGACCAGGAAATCTCATGTCCTGAGCAGTGCGTTCATTTATCAGTAGAGGCTTCATAGACACAGTTGGTGGGTTAAGATTCAGATGTTTTTGATAATAACTTAGCAGTATTTCATCGTTTACTACGAATAAAGTTTTGGAGTTGGTTTATTTTAGATATTTAAATTAATTAAAAGTATTTGGTTATAGTATTGCCTCATTGCATATAAAGTTTGAAGTTACAATAGATTTGGTAAGCGCAGATGGTTCGCTCGGTCATGTTTAGTGATCGGGTGCCGGTCCCGACTTGTTAGAAAATGGGTCGTGACATTAGGAATCTTTGTCTTAATTGGTGTCCGAAAGCTGAACTCTTACCTTGGCTAAGCAGTGAACTTCTTTCAACATAGTTCTCTTGTCTACCTCTTTCATGAGCTATACTTCCCACACTTGATTATCTTTTTAAGAAATTCATGAAAATACTTATAGTATTGTTGTGAGCTAAGTCTCTGACCACTACTCGGCATATTAGAGTCTCGTGCAATGGCACTACCCTCGTAACACATAACTGGGCATGATTTTATAGTTTTTCTGCCCCATGATAACTATGTGGGTTTCAAATCTCTAACTGGACTTACTGATGATTTTCACACCTCTCGCTTAGAACAAAGGTTAAGGTCTTGTACTTGCAGATCATTCTCTTTTGTTGGGATCTGAACAACTTTTCTTATCTTCTGCGATTTTTTTTTTGCACTTTATGTCAATGACGACTCATCTTTCAACTTACTTCTGAGGAATCTTCCTTACTAGGAAAAACTAAATTACTTACATAAGGGAAAGCTAGTGTGTTCACAACTATCATACACAATCTTAATGATTTGACTATGCTCACACTGTCAATCTTGGGGAAACCTCTTTTCGATAATTCTTAAAGGCTATTCTTTTGTAGTTGATCTCTTAGTGCTGACTGATTTTTTTCCCACTGTCGCTGTACTTCGAGTTTAACTTAAACTCTTTGGGTTCTAACACATGTTCGATATTTCAAACTGTCATCCACTCACTAGAGTTAACCTGGCTAAGTGAATCAAATCTTATCTCTACTAGCTCTGCTGAAATTGTTAATTCACTGTATTTTCTCAAAACTTATTTACTATTATTTTACTAACCACCTGCTAGCATCATGTTTTCTTGCTCTGCTTTGAATAACTAAAGTGAAGCATAAGCTTATTCCTAACTCCCCTCATCATCCGACTCTATTGTGAGGTCGTATACTATCTTTTTTTTAACTATGTACATGGATCACACTTAGGGAAAGTTCATCTATTTTAAACGAAATTGGAATATCTAACCCCAAACTTTCTATACACTTCAAAATCACTTCAGACTATAAAACTCCGGCCTAAACACATAGTCACATCATTTGAAGGGGAATTGCCATATCTTTTATCTCACAATAATAGCCACTTCTTATACAAATTCACTAACATAGTACTTTCTAGTTCTGATTTGAATAAATCTAAACAACTTAAAATCATTCCTTGAAATTCGGTATCGGCTGCTCTTGGTTCTCATTATGTACATCATGTCTTCTTAGTCATATACATGAGTCGTACTAAAAATACAACTTTGATAATAACAATCGTTCCAGACTCATATGTATTTTTCCCTTAGGCTCTTTTCTGCCCAAAACAATAGTGACAATGTTAGGGTCTGAAATATGAACTATCATCATGCAACTTGTGGCTCTATTTCACAGAATTAAGTGAAGTTGTTCTAGGAGGTAAAACACATACGAATACACTACCATGCAAAAACTTATCCTTCAAAGTATACCATTATCTAATAAATCACTTCATGCGCCATCTGGTGAGTCTTGGTCTTAATCCAGACCTAAAATATGCGAAGATTTTGCTATAATCACTGTTGCTTACATTTTCTTTTAGCACCCATAGACATCACTGTATACTCACCAGTCACCAAAATTTTGATACACTGAAAATTGGAGATCTGGTAACTGAATAATTGATAACTGGCATACTGAATAACCATAAAGTTGCTAAATGAAAGACTATATAACTGGTAACTGAGGTAAGATGATAACCATAAAACATGATAACTGCTTTCGTACTTTCTAGTAAGGTTATGCTCTGATATGTACTACTATCAATTGCATCCCACTTCCAACATCTCTCAAGTCTTATTTGTTACTAACCTGTACTCCATAATTATACCCCAATGGGAAATCATCCTCTCTAGAACCTTGGATTTTTCTCGCCCGTCGCTTGGGTATTCGATACATCTGGAATTCGATAGGAAGAGAAGGTTACATATTTCTCTAAGCTTCATGGCACGATCTAGAGTAGAAAAAAATGAGACAATCTTGGATGTCTTGGTAGTTAACCGTTTATATGAGTGGCTGATACACACATATAAAGGAAACTCCACTAGACACGGCTTCATAGACTTCCCAGGACTCCTGAACCTAGGCTCTGATACCAAGCTTTGTCACGCCCCGAACCTCGGCCTTGACGTAACACGACACTCGGTGACTGACTACACGTGACCGAACGAACCAACTGGCTGGCTGAATCAATATGTGATATCATAACATACTTAATGCGGAAGATAAACTAACACATGATGATATACTGAAAGTCTAAATGATATAAATCAAATGCGGAAACACTAATATAAGCCTGAAACATATATGTAGCAACATTGCTTAACCTTAAATGCCTGTGACTGTGTCTAACTGTTACTCTAGTCCATGAAGCCTCTAATGAAATACTAAAAACACTGACTGTCTGTAAATACTGAAAGAATGTAAAGTAATGATAATGCCCCGAAAGAACTGGGGCTCACTAATTAGCTGGTACGAGAATCCTAGCGCTCTGAATCGTCAACCTGTAAGTCATTACCTGCATCGTGAGATGCAGTCCCCGAACAAAAAGGGACGTCAGTACATTTGAATTGCACTGGTATGTAAAGCAACTGAAAGAAAGAATTATAAATACTGAAACTGAAACTAAGCTGATGACTGAGAATTGATAAGTGATAACTAAAATGATAACTATTGAAACTGAAACTAAAATGATAACTGATAGCTGATAACTGATAACTGATAACTGATAACTGATAACTGATAACTGAACAAAGGAAGTAAGGATATGAATACTCCCTCTTCTAAATGATGAACCACCTGTTTATTTGAATAAATAAACTGCGGCCTCAGGCCCAATATATATGTGCACAAACTGCAGCCTCGGGCCCAAGTATACGTATACATAATTGCTGCCTCAGGCCCAAAGATGCAAAAAGCATAAACTGCTGCCTCAGGCCCAAAGATGCATAAAACATTAACTGCATCCTCAGGCCCCAATACAGGGTTTCAACATTCAGGGATTCAAAATCAGGAACTGAGAATCATACTGCAATACATGATATTGAAATGCCGAATCATATTAAATTACATGATACTCGAATGCTTAATAGAACTAGACTGAGACATGTATTCATGAACTGATTATGAAAACTGAAACTTCAACAGTTCATGGCATGCTGAGTAATCTAGACAGAGACTTATGGGCATCAAACCCAAGTCTATATTGATTACCTACTAATTTCACAATGTTCAGAATGAAAGTCATGAATGAGTTACGAAGCTAGAGAATAGAAGTTCTGCAACTATTCAAGGAACTAGGCTTAACTATATTTCTGAGGCTATAAATGTGGTAAATGAAACATAATGTAGGGAGAATCATTAACATTCCCAAACATAGAGAGTTAGCCTCACATACCTCAATTTCGCCCCTTAGTGATATTACAATGATCCACAACACTATGAACCTTCAATTTACAATAGCAACATCCAATGGAACCAATATTAGTAACAAATTCCATAACTTAAGCCATTTAGGCAGATTATCAGACACCTTGTAGGCATAAATCTCTACATCCCATCACCATATATTTAGTTTATCCAAATACCACCATTCATCAACAATTTATTCCACCATCATGAGTAACCAATTTATAACTTCCAACATCACATATGTGATCATCCATCCACACCTAATGTAACGACCCGATCGGTCATTTTAAGAATTAGCGCCCGGTCCCCGATTAACTGCTTGTCCCATGTTTATTTATGTTATTGGAACTTGTCGGAGCATTGAGTGATGGAATCGGGGGTGATTTTGGACACATAGTCCATAAATGTGGAATTTAGCTTAGAAATCTGGCCGTAGCTAGAGCTGCGTGAAGACGGATCCGGAATGAAATTCCGTCAACTCCGTTAGCTCCATTGGGTGATTTCAGGTTTAGGAGCGTGTTCAGAATCTATTTTTGAGGTCGGCTGTGGATTTAAGCTTGAATTAGTGAAAGTTAGAATTTCGGCGATTTCAGCCGATAGGTGAAATTTTTGGTATCGGACTCGGAATGGAATTCCGAAAGTGATAACATGTCCGTAATGTCATTTATGACCTATGTGCAAAATTTGAGGTCATTCAGATGTGTTTAGATGTGTTTCGGCATCAGATGTGAATTCTAGAAATTTCCTAAGTTCCTAGGCTTGAATCTATGCATAATTGATGATTTTGATGTTATGAGATGTGTTTATAAGGCTCGACCAAGTTTGAAAAGGGTATTAAGGTCATTTGGTAGGTTTGGTGGAGGTCCCGAGGGCCTCGGGGTTGTTCCAGATGCCCAACGGGTGAGTTTGGAACTTTGAAGAGCAGCTGAACCATTCTGGTTCTGGTGTCTCGCACCTGCGATGGTATTTCTCAGGTGCGGACACGCATGTGCGAAGGGGGTGCACGCAGGTGCGGCTGAAGCTTAGGCTGGTCCGACTCGCAGGTGCGAAAGAGTATCCGCAGGTGCGGAGCCGCACCTGCGACCGAGCCACCGCAGATGCGACCCCAGGTCGTTTAATGAGTTTCCGCACCTGCGATTGTGTTTCCGCAGGTGCGGCACCATAGGTGCGATCCCAATGTCACAGGTGCAAAACATCTGGGCTGGTTATACCAAAAATCCGAGAGTTTGAAATTCATAATTCCAAATCGATTGTGAGCTCGGAGTTTGGCGGTTTTCAGTGGGATTTGAAGAGGAGGATCATAGGTAACGTTTTCTAACCTTAATCCATTTGTATATCAATAATGTCTATCAATTTCCTCAATCTAATCAATGAAATTGGATGAAAAACCATGAAATTGGGATGAAATTTCCCCAAGTAGAAATCTGAGGATTTAGGGAGATTTAGACGTCGGAGTTTGTTGATTCTTGTTCGAGTGGGTTCATGAGCGAATGGGTGTTTGGGAAATATAAATTTTACCCAATTCCGAGACGTGGGCCCGGGGGCACTTTTTGGGCGAATTTCCTAATTTCGCGTATTAGCTTATAAATAATTAGCTATTTTGTTCCCTTGAAATGATATTTACACCATGCAATCGATTTTAATAGATTTGGGCCACCCGGAGTCAGATACTCGTGGCAAGAGCATGTTATTGAGTTGATTAGCACAGTCAAGGTAAGTGGCTTGCCTAATTCTGTGTTGGGAATTTCGCCTAGGTATTTTTATACTGATTTTGTTACGTGGACGCCGTGTACATGAGGTGACGAGTGCATACACGGGTCATTGTTGCTAAAATCCTTTTTTTACTTCCATGAAATCACTCATTTTCATCCTTACATTACTGTTTCCTGTCTTAACTGAGTAGTTAGCTTAAGAGTAAGCATGCCTACCTGTCCTTACTCGATTCCTCTTATTTGCTACTAGTTGCACCATGCTTAGGTAGCTTTACTCTATTCTTGCCTGTTGTTTTCCTGGACTGTTTAATTAAATCGTGTCCGACATACTTCTGCTTTGCATATTTAAATTGGGACTACGGACCGAGATCCGGGAGCTTTCCCCTTGTACTGAAATGCATATTTAAATTGGGACTACAGACAAAGATCCGAGAGCTTTCCCCCTATACTGCATAGCATATTTAAATTGGGACTACGAACTGAGATCTGGGAGCTTTCCCCATGTACTGCATTGCACATTTACTGTTGAGATATATGCTGTGCTGAGCCGAGGGCTCTCTTTCTGTTATTAATTCCTCCAGTTTCCATTAATCTTGTTTATCATTGCTTATCTATATTTCACTATTTTAAATTGTATATTGACTTATTTTAACAACTCAGTAGGGCCTCAACCTGACCTCGTCACTACTTGACTGGGGTTAGGCTTGGCACTTACGGAGTACCGAATGTGGAGTACTCACGCCCTTTCCTGCGCATGTTTTCCCCATGTGCAGATCTAGGTACCAACACTTAGTATCGTGGCTAGGAGTTGTTCTAGCAGCTGCCAGGAGACCACAAGGTAATTTTGCCGCGTCCGCAGAATCCAGCGAGTCCCTTTCTACTCTAGTATAGGCATAGAAGACTTATGTATTTTTCCACTGTTTCATTGTATAGAGCTACATTTAGTACAGAGCTTGTGACTATAGTGACATTCCGGGTTTTGGGAAGTGAAAGTGTATATGCTGAGCAACTATGTTATATCTACTTGAGTTTCTTGCTATCTTTATTTTATTGATTCTATCATTTTTCCGCAAATTTTAGGCTTACCTAGTCGTAGAGACTAGGCGCCGTCACGATACCTTTCGGAGGGAAAAATGGGTCGTGACAATTTGGTATTAGAGCGTCTAGGTTCATAGGAGTCACAAGTCATAATCCGGTTTATTAGAGTCTCGGGGATCGGTGCAGAGACGTCCGTGTCTATCTTCGAGAGGCTATGTAACTGTTAAGAACAATCAAATTATTTGGAATTCCTTATCGTGCTAGTTACTGTCATCAAATTCTTAAACTCTATTCTATTCTTGCTTGCAGATGGTTCGTACCCGTACCGGGCATACTGATGACCAGGCACCCGAGCCCCAATCAGAGCCACCAGAGGCAGGGGCCGGGGTAGGGGGACGAGCATGCGGTGAAACTCGAGTACCGGCTAGAGAAGATGCAGAGGAGCCCCCAACAACTACAGTTGGAGGGGCACAGGAGGTCCCTATGTTACTCCAGACCTCCAGGAGACATTGGCTCAGTTCTTGAGTACCTTCAGTACTCTGTCTCAGGCGGGTCTACTCCCGATAGCCCCAGCTACATTCCAGGCCGGAGGAGGGACACAGACTCCCGCAGCCCGTACTCCTGAGTAGAGGGTTCATATTGGGCAGGTTCCAGAGTATATTCCTATGCCCCCAGCAGCTCCAGCTCAGCATGAGACTAGATAGCCATTTCTGAGTCAGAGCAGCTCAGCATGAGACTAGGATAGCTGTTCCTGAGGTAGAGCAGCTCTAACTTGAGAGGTACAAGAAGTACCACCCACCTGAGTTCAGCGGACTAGCTTCAGATGACGCCCTGGGTTTTCTTGAGGGGTGTCATTGCATTCTCTGCACTATGGGTATTGTGGAGACGAGTGAGGTTTCTTTCACTGCTTTCCATCTGAGGGGAGCAACTTATCAGTGGTGGCGTGCTTTTGAGCTTAGTAGACCGGACGAGGCAGCTTCACTTACTTGGGCTCAGTTCTCCGAGATGTTCTTACTTGAGTTTGTCCCTCAGAGCTTCAGGGATACTTGGCGTGTGGAGTTTGAGCAGCTATGCCAAGGTACCATGACTGTGTCAGAGTATGCAGTCTGTTTCAGCGATTTGGCTCACCATGCACCGGCTTTTGTTGTCACTGTCAGAGAGAGGGTTCGACGCTTTATTGAGGGACTCCACCCAGTATTCGGACCAGCATGGACAGAGAGATAGAGACCTATATTTCTTACCAGCAGGCCGTGAGTATTTCCCGGAGGATTGAGACTATGTTAGCCCGGGACAAGGAGGAGAGAGAGGCCAAGAGGTCTCGAGAGACCGGTCATTTTTCAGGAGCTCGTGCACCAGCAACACGCTATGGTTGTGAGTCGCCCCGTTCATTCAGCTCCCCCAGCATCTAGTGGTATTCCAACTCCTCCTAGACCTCAGGAGCCTTATTATGAACCACCAGTATCTCAGATGCCTCCTGCTCGAGGTGCTATCACTGGCCAGTCCAGCAGGCTAGTTCAGAGTCAGCACCGACCGTTACATCCTCCGAAGGGTTGCTTTGAGTGTGGTGACCCTCATCATATGGTCAAAGATTTCCCCAGAGCGAGGAAGGGCGCACCACCTCAGACTTATTAGGGTGCACCCCCTCAGATTTATCAGGCACCACGTCTTCCACCAGGTCCTCCAGCTATTCTTCCAGCCCCAGCTGCTACCCCACCACCTCAGGCAGCTCAAGGTGGAGGTCGGGGAGGTCGAGGTCGCCCTAGAGGGGGAGGCCAGGCCAGGTACTATGCTCTTTCGGCCCGGTCCGAGGCCATTGCTTCAGATTCAGTCATTACAGGTATTGTTCCCATTTTTCATAGGGATGCATCGGTATTATTTGACCCATGCTCTACATATTCATATGTGTCTTTCTATTTTGCTTCACATCTGGGGATATCCCGAGATTCTTTGAGTTCCCCTGTTTATGTTTCTACTCCGGTGGGAGATTCTCTTGTTGCGGACTGCGTATATCGGTCATGTTTGATTGCTATCAGTGGTTTTGAGACCAGATCTGAGTTACTACTACTCAATATGGTAGACTTTGATGTTATATTGGGTATGGACTGGCTGTCTCCCTATTATGCTATTCTTGATTTTCACGCCAAGACTGTGACGCTAGCTATGCCAGGATTACTGAGGTTAGAGTGGAGAGGTTCCTTAAAGTATACTCCCCGCCGAGTCATTTCTTTTCTTAAGGCTCAGCGGATGGTTGAAAAGGGGCGTGATGCATATTTGGCTTATGTGAGAGATGTTAGTGCTGAGACCCCTACAATTGAGTCAGTTCCAGTTGTCAGGGATTATTCTGATGTATTTCCAGCTGATCTTTCGGGTATGCCACCCGCTGGAGACATTGATTTCGGCATTGACTTGTTTCCGGGCACTCAACCCATTTCTATTCCTCCTTATCCAATGGCTCCTCCTGAGTTGAAGGAGTTGAATGAGCCGTTACGGGAGTTGCTTGAGAAGGGATTCATCAGGCCCAGTGTATTACCTTGGGGCGCTCCGGTATTATTTGTGAAGAAAAAGTATGGCTCGATGCGTATGTGTATTGACTACCGGCAGCTGAATAAGGTGACAGTGAAGAACAGGTACCCATTGCCTCGCATTGATGATCTATTTGACCAGTTACAGGGTGCTTGGTTGTTCTCCAAAATTGATCTGCGTTCGGGTTATCATCAGTTGAAGATTCGGGAGCCGGATATCTCGAAGACTGCCTTCAGGACCAGATATGGCCACTATGAGTTCCTTGTTATGTCATTTGGGCTGACCAACGCCCCAGCATCCTTCATGCACCTGATGCACATCATATTTTGGCCTTATCTTGATACTTTCATCATTGTGTTAATTGATGACATTCTGGTATATTCTCGGTCCCAGGAGTACCATGAGCAGCACTTGAGGACCGCGCTTCAGACATTGAGGGAGAAGAAGTTGCATGCCAAGTTTTCTAAGTGTGAATTTTGGCTTGATTCTGTGGCATTCCTAGGTCACGTGGTGTCTTCGGATGGAATCAAGGTAGATCCGAAGAAGGTGGAGGTGGTACAGAGTTGTCCCAGACCGTCCTCAGCTACTGAGATCCGCAGTTTCCTCGGTTTGGCTGGGTATTATCGCCATTTTGTGGAGGGATTTTCATCCATTTCAGCGCCTTTGACCAGACTGACCCAGAATGGTGCATCTTTTATATGGACTGAGGAGTGTGAGGAGAGCTTTCAGAAGCTCAAGGCAGCCCTGAATACAGCTCCTGTGTTGGTTTTGCCTACCGGTTTCGGGTCCAATACAATTTATTGTGATGTTTTGATGATTGGCTTAGGAGCGATGTTGATGCATGACGGTAGGGTGATTGCCTACGCGTCCAGACAGTTGAAGGTTCATGAGAAAAACTAACCTATTCATGATCTCGTGTTGGCAGCGATTGTTCACGCCCTGAAGATATGGCATCATTATTTATATGGTGTTCCTGTGAGATATTCACGGATCACCGGAGTTTGCAGCACATATTCAGGCAGAAGGNGGGGAAGGCCAATGTGGTGGCCGACGCCTTGAGTCGCCGGGCGGAGAGTTTGGGGAGTTTGGCATACCTTCATGCAGCTGAGAGGCCTCTAGCCTTAGATGTTCAGTCCATAGCGAGTCAGTTCGTGAGATTGGATCTTTCTGAGCCTTGCCGGGTATTAGCTTGTGTGGTTGCTCGATCTTCCCTTCATGACCATATCAGAGAGCGCCAGTATGATGATCCCCACCTTTTGGTTCTTCAGGATAGAGTCCGGCGGGGTGATGCCAGGGATGTGATCATAGGAGATGACGTGGTGATGAGGATGCAGGGTCGTATTTGTGTGCCCAACGTGGATGGGCTTCGGGAGTTGATTCTTGAGGAGGCCCTTAGTTCACAGTATTCCATCCATCCGGGCATCGAAAAAATGTACCAGGACCTGAGACAACACTATTGGTGGCGAAGGATGAAGAAGGATATAGTGGAGTTTGTAGCCAAGTGTCTCAACTGTCAGCAAGTCAAATGTGAGCATCAGAGACCGAGAGGGTTACTTTAGCAGATTGAGCTTCCAGAGTGGAAGTGGGAGGGGATCACCATGGAATTTGTGGTCGGACTTCCTCGGACTTTGAGGAAGCATGATGCTATTTGGGTTATTTTGGATCGTCTGACCAAATCGGCCCATTTCATTCTAGTGCTGACTACATATTCATCTGAGAGGTTGGCTGAGATTTATATCAGAGAGATTGTTCGCCTCCACGGTATTCCAATATATATCATTCCAGACAGAGGTACACAGTTCACTTCACGGTTCTGGAGAGCCGTTCAGCAGAAGTTAGGCACCAGGGTAGAGTTGAGTACAACTTTTCACCCTCAGACAGACAGGCAGTCCGAGCGCACGATTCAGATTCTCGAGGATATGATCCATGCCTATGTGATAGATTTTGGAGGGTCATGGGATCGATACTTGCCCCTTGAAAAGTTTGCTTATAAAAACAGCTACCAGTCCAACATGCAGATGGAGCCATATGAGGCTTTGTATGGTAGGCGGTGTAGGTTTCCTGTGGGGTGGTTTGAGCCGGGTGAGGCCCGATTGTTGGGTACAGACTTGGTTCAGGATGCCCTGGATAAGGTGAAGGTGATTCAGGAGAGGCTTCGCACAGCTCAGTCCAGGCAGAAGAGCTATGTGGACCGGAAGGCTCGTGACTTGGCATTTATGGCTGGTGATCGGGTTTTGCTTCGAGTATTGCCTATGAAGGGCGTCATGAGGTTCGGCAAGAAAGGCAAGTTGAGTCCGAGATTTATTGGCCCTTTTGAGGTGTTGCGACGTGTTGGGGAAGTTGCTTATGAGCTAGCCCTGCCTCCCAGCCTAGCAGGGGTTCATCCGGTGTTCCACGTCTCCATGATCCGGAAGTATCACAATGACCCGACTCATGTCTTGGATTTCAGCTCAGTCCAGTTGGACAATGATCTATCATATGTTGAGGAGCTTGTGGCTATATTGGACAGGCAGGTCAGAAAGCTCAGATAAAAAAATATTGCCTCAGTTAAGGTTCAGTGGAGGGGTCAGCCAGTCGAGGAGGCGACTTGGGAGACCGAGTAGGATATGCGGAGTCAGTACCCTCATCTTTTCCCAGCTTCAGGTATGTTTCTATGCTCGTTCGAGGACGAACGATTTTCTTAAGAGGGGGAGGATGTAACGACCCGGTCGGTCGTTTTAAGAATTAGCACCTCGATCCCCTATTAACCACTTCTCCCATGTCTATTTATGTTATTGGAACTTGTCGGAGCATTGAGTGATGGAATCCGGGGTGATTTTGGACACATAGTCCATAAATGTGGAATTTAGCTTAGAAATCTGACCGTAGCTAGAGATGTGTGAAGAAGGATATGGAATGGAATTCCATCGACTCTGTTAGCTCCGTTGGGTGATTTCGGGGTTAGGAGCTTGTTCGGAATGTGTTTTCGAGGTCGGCTGTGGATTTAGGCTTGAATTGGCGAAAGTTAGATTTCGGCGATTTCGGCCGATAGGTGAAATTTTGGTATCGGACTCGAAATGGAATTCCTAAAGCGAAAGCAGGTCCGTAATATCATTTATGACCTGTGTGCAAAATTTGAGGTCATTCGGATGAGTTTAGACGTGTTTCGGCATCAGATGTGAATTCTAGAAATTTCCTAAGTTCATAGGCTTGAATCTATGCATAATTGATGATTTTGATGTTATGATATGTGTTTTTAAGGCTCGACCAAGTTTGAACAAGGTATTAGGGTCAGCTGGTAGGTTTGGTTGAGGTCCCGAGGGCCTCGGGGTTGTTTCAGATGCCCAACGGGTGAGTTTGGAACTTTGAAGAGCAGCTGAACCATTCTGGTTCTGGTGTCTCGCACCTGCGATGGTATTTCCGCAGGTGCGAAGGGGGTGCGCGTAGGTGCAGATGAATCTTAGGCTGGCCCGACTCACAGGTGCGAAAGAGTATCCGCAGGTGCGGAGCCGCACCTGCGACCCAGCCATCGCATGTACGACCCCAGGTCGTTTAATGAGTTTCCGCACTTGAGATTGTGTTTCCGTAGGTGCGGCACCGCAGGTGCGATCCCAGTGTTGCAGGTGCGAAACATCTAGGCTGGTTATACAAAAAATCCGAAGGTCTGAAATTCATAATTCCAATATCGATTGTGATCTCGGAGCTTGGCGATTTTCAGTGGGATTTGAAGAGGAGGATCATAGGTAACATTTTCTAACCTTAATCCATTTGTATATCAATAGTCTCTATCAATTTACTCAATCTAATCAATGAAATAGGATGAAAAATCATGAAATTGGGATGAACTTTCCCCAAGTAGAAATCTGAGGATTTAAGGAGATTTAGACGTCGGATTTTGTTGATTCTTGTTCGAGTGGGTTCATGAGCCAATGGGTGTTCGGGAAATATAAATTTTACCCGATTTTGAGACGTGGGCCCGGGGGACTTTTTGGGCGAATTTCCTAATTTCGCGTATTAACTTATAAATAATTAGCTATTTTGTTCCCTTGAAGTGATATTTACACCATGCAATCGATTTGAATAGATTTGGGCCACCCGGAGTCGATACTCGTGGCAAGAGAGTTGTATTGAGTTGATTAGCGCAGTCAAGGTAAGTGGCTTGCCTAATTCTGTTTTGGGGATTTCCCCTAGTTATTTTTATACTGATTTTGTTACGTGGACGCCATGTACGTGAGGTGACGAGTGCGTACACGGGTCATTGTTGCTAAAATCCTATTTTTACTTCCATGAAATCACTCATTTTCATCCTTACATTACTGTTTCCTGTCTTAACTGAGTAGTTAGCTTAAGAGTAAGCATGCCTACCTGTCCTTACTTGATTCCTCTTATTTGCTACTAGTTGCACCATGCTTAGGTAGCTTCACTCTATTCTTGCCTGTTGTTTTTCTGGACCGTTTAATTAAACCGTGTCCGACATACTTCTGCATTGCATATTTAAATTGGGACTATGGATCGAGATCCGGGAGATTTCCCCCTGTACTGCATTTCATATTTAAATTGGGACTACGGACCGAGATCCGGGAGTTTTTCCCCTGTACTGAAATGCATATTTAAATTGGGACTACAAACAGAGATCCAAGAGCTTTCCCCATGTACTGCATAGCATATTTAAATTGGGACTACGGACTTAGATTCGGGAGCTTTCCCCGTGTACTGCATTGCACATTTACTGTTGAGATATATGCTGTGCTGAGCCGAGGGCTCTCTTTCTGTTATTAATTCCTCCAGTTTCCATTAATCTTGTTTATCATTGCTTATCTACACTGTTTTAAATTGTATATTGACTTGTTTTAAAAACTTAGTAGGGTCTCAACCTGACCTCGTCACTACTTGACTGGGGTTAGGTTTGGCACTTACGGAGTACAGAATGTGGAGTACTCATGCCCTTTCCTGCGCATATTTTCCCCATGAGCAGATCCAGGTACCAACACTCAGTATCGTATCTAGGAGTCGTTCTAGCAGCTGCCAGGAGACCGCGAGGTAATTCTGCCGCGTCCGCAGAATCCCACGAGTCCCCTTCTACTCTAGTATAGGCATAGAAGACTTATGTATTTTTCCACTGTTTCATTGTATAGAGCTATATTTAGTACAAATCTTGTGACTATAGTGACATTCCGGGTTTTGGGAAGTGAAAGCGTATATGCTGAGCATCTATGTTATATCTACTTGAGTTTTTTGCTGTCTTTATTTTATTGATTCTATCATTTTTCCGCTAATTTTAGGCTTACCTAGTCGTAGAGACTAGGTGCCGTCACGATACCTTTCGGAGGGCAAAATAGGTCGTGACACCCAACCAACAAAGTTCCATTAAATAATCATTTATTCTATCTCTACAATAGTTATGTAATTAATTCGGGATTTATGGCTTCCAATCACCATACCAAGAGTTTTATTACTTATTCATACTCATATTTCCTTAATAAATCCATACATGTAAGTCTAAGGGTGTACGATTACCTTTTTGGAAGAAATCTTGCAAAACCCTTCTTTGAATTCTTGAAGAAATCTCTCGAAGATCTAAGTATTTTATGTGTAGATTTCATCAATACTAATGTAGAAATTATGAAATTTCATACCAAGATAATGGGGATTTCATACCTTGAAGATTGTAGGAGTTGGAGGTCTTGAGAGAGTGGAGGAAACCCCTAAAACTCGTCCAAAAGAAAAGGGGAAAATGGACCCCGAAATTGTGTTTATAGGCCCAGATTTCGGATGCGGCCTCGGATGCTTCACATCCCCAGTTCACTCCTCTCAGGAGCTCGGATGCTGACCTGGATGCTACGGAAACACTTCACTTCCATCCCCTCTTTTCGGATGCGGCCTCGGATGCTTCGCATCCTCACACTCCTCCTCTAGTCTTTGGTAATCTGGTCATAACTTCTTGTAGGAACGCCCAAATAAACTAGACTCGAAGATCTATTATTTGATAGGTTTTTAATCAATAACACCTTATATAAATGTAGATATGCTCGTGCAAAGATTGGTCTTGTGCGTGCTCATTTGAAAGTTTAGTCAATCATATAATTTTCAAACTTCACTTAGGCTTAGGCCTCTCCTTAGACCCCAAATCACTTATAATATGCCTCGTACACTTATTATCATATCCAATTGATAACCATAATATTAATAGCCCTCGTCCACACACAAATCACTTATGATATACCTCACTATCGGTCTTGATTCCAAATCAATGGTTTCCACCCATACTTATCTCGATAGGACTTCACATGTAAAAAGGTCACGTTAATACTCGTTCAACATATCCACACCTAGTCTGAATGTACGGAGTGTAACAATATCATTTTTTTTCACTGCTCTTAACTGTGCGATTTATCATTGCAGACTCCAAAGTATTCACCTCAAATTTAACTGGTCGGTCAGCATACTATTTTTAGTTTAAGGTCGGTCAGGGAGGAAGCAGGGATATCAAGAGAGAATCTGGAGAGAAGAGGGGACGGAGGAGAGAAAAAAAAAGAAAAGGGCGTAACTAAATTCCGTGATTGAAGTCACAAATAATGGATTGAGAGCCTTTTATGGTGGATTGTATATATATTGTAAACAAAATTTGTTTATGCCAGGTAATTAACTAAACATGGACATTTAAGGTAATAAAGTTTTCAATAGTGTATAGGAATAAAAGATCCCTTATCTATATCTATATCTATCTATATTATTATAAAAGCACGAATAATTTATGCTAAATGTTGAACGACTAGAATATCCCTGAAACATTCATCGACTTTTATGCCCTTAAATATTTGTATAATTTAAGGATCTAATAGTAAAGTACCTAATAATAAAATTCTTTTTCGATTTAAACTACATATATTACCGACCCTACAACGTCTATCCTACTTGAATAAGAGAAGCACGTCCATAATTTTCTATCAAAAAAAGTTGTTGTTCCCAATTACAATTCTCTATAACAAACAAGGCACATATTCTAAGAAAAATTTATCTATGCTCTAAAAGCATTTATAACATTTTAAAAAAATTGAAAAACTCTTACTATCCTTTAAAGTTAATTTTTTATTAGTTCATATAAAGCTAAAAAAAAATTATATGATATATTATGTTTCCCTAAGTATGAGGAGTTATTACATATAAATTGAGTTAATTTTTAAATATTAAATAATAAAACATAATTAAATTATAACCTTTTAAAATGTAACATTACTTTTAAATGATAAAAAAAATATAGGGTTATTAAAAGTACGAAGGCCCTTAGTGAAAATATTGTCGATACTGTGTTAAAACAAACTGTTAGAAGAAACAGAAAATCAATAGATGATATGAAATATATTCCGAGTCCACAATTTCCTTATGCGTCCTTGTCACACCTCCTTTTTTTTATACGCCCCAAAGAGGGTACGGGAGTTTTTTCACTTAAAGTGACATTATTCGAAATGGGAATATTTTATTTTTTATTAGAGTCGCCACTTGGAATAGTTTATTTGGTGTCCCAAGTCACCGGTTTAAATCCCAAATTGAGGAATTTTGACTCTGTTTAAATTGTCTGCGATCCAGAAATCCGGGTAAGGAATTCTGTTAACCCGGGAGAAGGTGTTAGGCACTCCCGAATTCCGTGGTTCTAGCACGGTCGCTTAATGATTAAACTTGGCTTAAATTGTTTAATTACTCACTTTTAGGATATATTTGTATTTTTAACCTTTCTTATTATTCGATTATTTAAATAATTAACTCAATACGAGTCACGCGTACGCATACTCGTTTAGTTCGACGTGTCAAGAATC
>MDKJ01183113.1:0-14242 GCA_005239525.1 Nicotiana knightiana | reverse complement strand
TTCTTAACTTTTTTTTTATTGAATAAAAGAAGATAAGATACACATGTATATATATATACATATATATATATATATATATATATACATATATATATATATATATTTATATATATACTTTCTTCTATTTAAACATAGGAAAAATCTTATATTCTAAGAATGTGAATATTTTTGTTGTTTTTAATTTTCTTAAATAGAACCTATTAAGAGTAAGATAAAAAATTTAAAGTATTAAGATTAGATATAACATAATATTTATAGCAAAATAGTATAGAATTTGGGTGTGGTCAAAAAATAGTTGTTCACAGCAGTTACCTTCAAATTTTCATATACAAGGTTTTTGCACAGAAGTGACCTATTCAAGGAATATATTAGTTAAGTATTTCAGCAAAATTACATAAAAGTTCAATATCACCTCTAACAGAAGGAATTTACAATAGGCAACCATTATATTCAGTACTACTTTAGGCTTGTCCTGATAAACATGGGTGGACGAAGTTATATGTTGAAGACTGCAAGAGATCCATTCAAACACTTCAAAACCAACAAGGCAACAGACTCCATTTTTCTCTGTGTTCTGATTTTAAGAGGCCTCCCGACAACACTGAGCAGCCCAAAATAAACAAGAAAAAAATAACAGAAGACTGATAAAACCACCAAAGGCATAAAACCCTATTACTCCATGCTCATATTTACTTTACGCGACTTGAAAGGATAGCTACACAAAAGACACGAAAAAACATAGAAGGAAAATTAACATGAATTATAATCACAATTAAATCTGAAATTGACTGAAAAGACTAACAAAAGATTGAGGCAATAACAGAGAAAGAACTAAAGAGAAGCTAAAAAAATGGACCAAGGGGAAAACCAGAAGAATCAAAATATGGGAAAGAAGAAGAACATAAATACAAATGCTTTGATTGCAAAAGGAAAACAATAAGAAAAGATAGCTGCATAATATAATGTAGGATGCATCAGATAGCATGCATTCTCATTCCCAAAAAAGAGGGGGGAAAGAAACAAGAAGATATCAGCAACTAAACATTGGATGATGATATCATAGTCCTCACGTATATGAAGTTCAAGAAATATAAAAGAAAAGGTAGAAGGAATGACATTCGACATGCTTGTGGCAAAAATATTTTTAGAATTTTTTCTATATTGCCAAAAAGAAAGTACATTTTGTTTCAATCTCTTCTATGGAACCCTCCTCTGAACTCTGAAGGTTATTTATTTCCTAAATAGAAGGGTATCTTGGTATCCCGAGTAACAATACTGCCCTCCATATAGCATTTTACCCAACAAAATAAAATAGAAATAATAAGGTATCCGGAACATGAGCCCAGATATCTATTTCAAAACATACCTAGAGAAAAAGAAGAAAAAATAAAACTGGAGATAAATTAAACCAAAACTTACCGCCAACAGGTAGATCCCCGCCGGAACAGAACAAACCAAAGCTAGCGGAAGAAGTGGTGAACAAACAACAACAACAAACCCAGTATAGTCCCACAAATGGGATCTGGGGAGGTTAGTGCGTTCGCGGACCTTACCCCTACCTAGAAGGGTGAGACTCGAGAAAAAGTTGACACATAAATTACTGAAAAAGCCAGAATGAGATAGAAACAGAGAGCCTAAATAAACAAAATGGAAGAGGATGAGTAAGAAAGGGATAGCAGCTTTAGAACAGGGTATTCCGAATTCCAAATAAGAGATTTCCAAACCTGCTATATTATTAAATGACGAAACATTAAGTTCCCCTAAATTTCCCCTGTTTGTACCATCTTGTTCATCCATCATTGCCACTTATATAGTAGAAATATCACTCGCACTAAGCAACCGCAAGTACCAATAAGTTAATAGGTCCTTGGAGCTTCCGACCAAAACTTTGTCACTGAACCAAAACCTGTATCAGAATATTAACAAGTTTCTCCGGGAGAAAGATACGACGAATACTGTCCTTCTTAAGAACAGGAACAAACTTTGACAATCCGTAGCTTCTTCAGATTCCAACAGGAAACAACATAAAGTTAGCTACAAAACAATTTTGAACCAAAGAAGTAATTCGCACGGTTGCTAAGACCAAAATTATACTTTAAAATAGAGCAATATTCTTTTACACCGAACAAAACAAGTGGTTAAGCTCACAGCATTAACCCACGAATAATAGAAGTAAAAAGATCAAGCTCTCCGTTTACTCAACCGCCATGAGTTAGGCTCGTGGTATCTATCGTAAAGGGGTTCAATGCGTTCTTGTCTCTTGCGCTTGCTCAATTTAGTTGGGTCAGACACTTTGAAGAATCTTGGCGCCAATTCCACAAGCCATTTCGGATCTACAACAGTGACTTCACGCATGTACTCCTTAGTTGTCATCACCAGCTCATGGTAAATAACCCAGTCCGGTTGTCTTTGAAAAAGTGCACTGCTAGGATGGATGTAAACGGGCTGGTTTTCAACAAGGGTTCTATAACCCTCTTGAGGATCCTTTCTGGCAGAATGAAAAAAGAAACCTGCTGTAATCGCCTTACGGATCTTTGTAAAGTTTTTTCCGGCACTCATAACATCCAATTTATACCTGCCAAGGCGTGGAAGATTCACCATTAGGTAACAAATCTATTAAGTTTCTTCTCATAAAATTATGGATAGAAATCAATTGACCAAGTCCAGGCCAATCAGGCAGTAAAAGCTGAACAAAATTGTAAGAGATGATGAAGCAAGAAATGAAACAAAGAGAAAGAATTAAATACGTACTTGTCCATAATGGAGAGGAGTTGTTTCCTGACATCTTGTGCCCTTCTAAGAGATCGAGATTGAACAAAATTTTCAAAACACCATGGCCCAGAAAAGTTTTTGGCTTTCCAAGCCTCGTAGACAGCAAGCAAGGTCAGATGATCACCCTCAGGCTGAAAAAACTTGGCCCTTTTCTGATCAGCCTGAGCTTGTTTTTCTCTCGGTCTGTAGAAGATATTGCCAGTTTGAATCATTGCAATGATGGTCAAGATCTCATCGCTACAACCAAGGTCCACACTGGCAAGGAGCATCTTGGACAAAGGAGGATCCAATGGAAATTCTGCCATTTTCCTTCCCAACTTTGTTAGGAGCCCCTCTTCATCCAGCGCTCCAAGAGTATACAACTGTTCCATGGCTGATACCAGAGCCTGAGGGGAAGGAGGGTCCATGAAATCAAACGACAAAAGATCATTAATTCCCATGGCTTTCATCATAAGTACAGTGTTCCCAAGATTTATCCTCTGAATTTCAGGGATGCTAGTAGGAGACATTTCATTGTGAAACGCACTCTCTGTGTATAGGCGGTAGCATTTACCAGGTCCTGTTCTTCCAGCACGCCCAGCTCGTTGCTTTGCTGATGCTTGTGAAATGGGAGTTATCACCAAAGAATCAAGCCCCTGTTTTGGATTGTAAACATTTTGCTTTGCAAATCCAGGATCAATAACATAATATATACCATCGATAGTCAACGAAGCTTCAGCAATATTTGTAGCAACAACCACTTTTCTCTTCCCAGGAGGGGCAGGATCAAAAATTCTAGATTGCATTTCACTGGGAAGGGCACTATAGACAGGTAAAATAATCAGTTCGGGAACATTTTTACCTAGCCCTTTCATCCTCTCGTACAGACACTGGCAAGCATAATCAATCTCCTCTTGACCAGTCAGGAAAAGGAGGACGTCACCTTCAGGTTCTGTCAAGTGGATCTGTAGTACAGTGATTAAAGCTGCATCAAGGTAATCGCTTTCTGGTTGTTTAGTGTAAAGCACCTCTACTGGAAAAGTTCTTCCTGGGATTGTAAAGATGTTGCAGTTGAAGAAATATCCAGAAAATTTCTCTGCATCCAAGGTTGCAGATGTGACTATCAGACGGAGGTCGGGTCTCCTCTTCACAAGTTGCTTAAGCAGTCCGAAGAGAACATCAGTGTGAATGGTTCTCTCGTGCGCTTCATCGAGCATTACGACTGAATACTGGGACAAATTTTCATCAATCAAAATCTCCCTCAGAAGCATACCATCAGTCATATACTTTATAACAGTTTCTGGTCCAGTACAATCTTCGAAACGGATAGCATAACCAACTTCTTCCCCTAAACGACAACCAAATTCCTCAGCAACTCTCTTAGCCACTGACATAGCAGCCACTCGACGAGGTTGAGTACATCCAATTTTTCCCTTCGTTGTATACCCTGCCTCAGCTAAATACTGTGTCACCTGTGTTGTCTTGCCAGAACCTGTCTCGCCAATGACGACAAGGACCTGATTATCATGGACAGCCTGTACCAGTTCATTCTTCAACTTGTAAATTGGAAGGCTCTTCCTCTGCTCTTGGAGAGATAGTTTAGACCTCTGCCCAAAGGTCAAGGCTTTACCATAAGCATCCTTTTTCCATTCTGGCATGTCATAGGCAGATAAACCGACACCCCTCAACTCCTGTGCCAGATGCCTCTCACCAGTCTCCGGCATTGGGTCTTCCCATGGTCTGTTAAGATCCTTCGGGATGGAATCAAGCATTGTTCTCTGTTGCTGTTCCCTCACTTCCCTTCTCTCTTTAATCAAAGCTGATTGAAGTGCAGCAGCACGACTCAAGGATCCTTCAGGATTTTTAAAAATTTTAACAGGGGACATATCCACTGAATACCGACTCTGGCCTTGCAAGAAAGGGGGTTCATCTTCATTCAACTCAATCTCAAGCTCTTCTTCCGCACCCTCTTCCTGATATAGCACCCCGTCACCTTCTTCATCAAACATAGGAAATTCCTTTACACTCATAACACCTGCAGCTATGAGTTGTTTTGCTTCCCATATTTCGGGAGAACTCATTCTCTTCAATGGTCGTCGTGATGGAACAACATCTTCCTCCTCTTTAATCCTGATACCTGAAAGACCAATCCTTGTCTTAGAACCCTCACTGTTCATCCCCGAAGGATTCGCCCTCAATCCATCATCATCCGAGCTCTTCTTCAATGGCAACAAATCCCTTCCAGTATTCTGATCAACATCTCTCATCGACAGACTCAGCTTCTGCCCACTAATAGAGATCACCTTCACATAAACCTCCTGGTCACGCTTTACTAAATCTTTTGCATTTGAAACCCTTCTAGTAGCAAGCTGGGAAACATGCACCAACCCTTCTTTCCCCCTAAAATCATTCAGCTGAACGAAACAACCAGAATCCATCACCCTCGACACCCTCCCCTTATACACTCCATACAACTCAAGCTCATTCGACGGAAACCTCCCCTTCCTTCTTTCATCATTCCCATCCTCCTCATACCCATCTCTTCTGTTCTTCTCATACTTGTTCCTGTCCTGATGCCTCCCAGACCTCATATCATCCTCCTCACCTTCCTTATACCCATCTCTCCTATTTTTCTCATATTTATTCTTGTCCCGCTCCCGATCCCTATGCCTTTCCCGGCCCTTATATTCACCTCTATCATCACCATGATTATCCCGGTCTCTATCCCTCTCGCTCTCCCTATCCCTATCATCCCAATCCCTACCCCTATCCCTATCCCTATCCTTGCCCCGTTCTCTTCTATCATCTCGATCCTTCTCTCGCCTACTGCCACGCCTATTCCTATCAAAATCTTCTTCCTCATCCTTCCCCCTCTTACTCTTTGCCTCCAACTCAATCTCCTTCTCTAATTCCTTCACTCTATCTCTATTATCCCTAATTTTCAATGCCGAAAATTCAGAATCATCCTTGCTCAACTCATTTTCTGACTTGGACTTTACCTCAGGAGGCAAAATTGCATGAATTATTGTCAATAAAGTGCGGACAAAATAATCTGGCATTTCAGCACCATTTTCTTTCAATTTGCCATCAAATTCGTCCACTGTCTCGCACTTTCGACCAAGCTCCGTAATAAACTCAGCTAATACTTTATCACCGAAGCCTAAATGGGTCTCCAGCTCTGAACAAACTTTTGAAACTAAGGAAAGATATTCTAATTTCTTTAGCCCATCTTCTTCGACTTCAGCTACCATTTTAACAAATCCAAAGGCACGTAATATACACAGAAATTGCTTCCTATATGAAATTAGGGTTTTAGAGATTGATCGTGGGGAATTGGCACTAAGATATGTATTTGATGGAAATTATCAATCTGAGCTGGTTAAGGAGAGGAAACCGACGTAGTTCCGGTTTGGGCAACAGTTGCGAGTTCGGGGACTTATTGCAAGGTTATTTAAGTTATTGGGCCCAAATTTGGGCTAAAATGTAGCGGGTGGACCTGCTATTTCAAATTCTTAAATCGGAACATTACAAAGTTCTAGCAAAAAACTTAAATTATTGTGTACGGTGACAACAGAAAGTTACATTATATAGAACAACCCACCCAATCCCATCAAAATAGGGATACTAATTAACAAATCCTAAAATAAGCAATAATAAATGGAAAAGAGGATAATTGAAGTAATTATATTCTGTTATAAAATAACGACTGTAAAGTAAATACACTAAAGACAAGTGTAGAGAGAAATTGATATATTATTCAACTTTCAAACTGACGTACATAATGAACTGAAATCTCATCTATTTATAAAAGAAAGGAAGCTGCTGTGTAAGCTGCTACTGCAAGCTGCTGTGTAAGCTGCTTGTAAGTTGCTTGTAAACTGCTACTGTACCAAATGTAGATAATCTTCTACCAGGGTTAATTTTTATCCATAATGGAGTACCAAAATGATAAGCTTCTTTAGGAGGCTTATTTCCAATAGAGTACTAAATAGATAAACATATTTACGGCAATGTCCCATATGGATAAGCTTCTTTAGGAGGCTTATTTCCAATAGAGTACTAAATAGATAAACATATTTACGGCAATGTCCCATATGGATAAGCTTCTTTAGGAGGCTTATTTCCAATAGAGTACTAAATAGATAAACATATTTACGGCAATGTCCCATATGGATAAGCTTCTTTAGGAGGCTTATTTCCAATAGAGTACTAAATAGATAAACATATTTACGGCAATGTCCCATATGGATAAGCTTCTTTAGGAGGCTTATTTCCAATAGAGTACTAAATAGATAAACATATTTACGGCAATGTCCCATATGGATAAGCTTCTTTAGGAGGCGTATTTACAACGGAGTACTAAATGAACATCCATTATATAATATATATTTATAACACTCCCCCTTGGATGTTCATTAAAAGACAATGTGTCTCATTAAAACCTTACTAGGAAAAACCCCGTGGGAAAAAAAGTCCTAGTGAAGGAAAAAGAGTACACATATTTAGTAATACTCATTGTTAAGTGCCTCATTAAAAGCTTTATAAGAAAAACCCTGTGGGAAAAAATCTTAGTAAGGAAAAAAGAGTGCATCGCGTATTTTACTCCCCTGGTGAAAACTTTGTTTCAAATATTTGAGTCTCCGCATTCTAATCTTGTATATCATCTTCTCAAAAGTTGAAGTTGGCAAAGATTTAGTGAATAAATCTGCTAGACTGTCACTTGAACGGATTTTTTGCATATCAATGTCACCATTTTTCTGAAGATCGTGTGTGTAAAATAATTTTGGTGAAATGTGCTTCGTTATATCACCTTTTATATATCCTCCTTTCAATTGGGCTATGCATACAGCATTGTCTTCGTATAAAATTGTGGATCTTTTCTCACATTCCAAACCATATTTTTCTCGAATAAAATAAATTATTGATCTCAACCATACGCATTCCCTACTTGCTTCATGAATAGCTATTATCTCAGCATGATTTGAAGAAGTAGCAACAATAGATTGCTTTGTGGAGCGCCATGATATGAAAGTACATCCATAAGTAAATACGTACCCGGTTTGAGATCGAGCTTTATGGGGATCAGATGAATAACATGCATCTGCATCACCAACAAGATCTGCACTATCTTTGTTAGCATAAAACAAACCCATATCAAGAGTTCCCTTTAAATATCACAATATATGCTTAATCCCGTTCCAATGTCTCTATGTAGGAGAAGAACTATATCTTGCTAGTAAATTAACAGAAAATGCTATGTCAGGCCTTGTAGCATTAGCAAGATACATTAGTGGACCAATTGCACTGAGATATGGTACTTCGGGACCAAGGAGTTCCTCGTTCTCTTATGGAGGTCGGAACAAATCCTTATTCACTTCAAGTGATCGAATAACCATTGGTGTACTCAATGGGTGCGCTTTGTCCATGTAAAAGCATTTTAATACCCTTTTTGTATAGCCAGATTGATGGATAAAGATCCCGTCTGCTAAATGTTTGATTTGCAGACCAAGACAAAGTTTTGTCTTTCCAAGATCTTTCATCTCAAATTCTTTCTTAAGATATTCAATTGCCTTTTAGAGCTCTTCTGGAGTTCCAACAAGATTTATGTCATCAACATAAATAGCAAGTATAACAATTCTGATGCCATTTCTTTATAAAAATACATGGACAAATAACATCATTTATATAACCTTCTTTCAGCAAATATTCACTAAGGCGTTTATACCACATACGCCCATATTGCTTTAAACCGTACAAAGATCTTTAGTATCTGATTGAATACATTTCCTAAGATTTTGAATATGCTTCAGGCATTTTAAATCCTTCAGGGATCTTCAGGTAAATTTCACTATTAAGTGACCCGTATAGATAAGTTGTAACCACATCCATTAGATTTATTTCAAGCCTTTCATGTAAGGCTAAACTTATGAGATATCGAAATGTTATGGCATCCATAACGAGTGAATATGTTTCTTCATATTCGAATCCAGGTCGTTGTGAGAATCCTTGTGCGACAAGGCGAGCCTTGTATCTGTCAACTTCATCTTTATCATTCCTTTTTCGCACAAAAACCCATTTATGACCAACTGCCTTTATACCAGCAGGTGTTTGGACTACTGGTCCAAAGACCTCTCTTTTAGCAAGTGACTTCATTTCCGATTGAATTGCCTCTTGCCATTTTGGCCAATCAGATCTTTGTCGACATTCTTCGACAGATCGGGGTTCAAGATCTTCAATATCTTGCATAATGTTTAGTGCAACATTATATGCAAGAATATTATCCACCACTATTTCAGATCGATTTAAATTAATCACATCACCAGTAGAACTTATGAAAAGTTCCTTACTAACCTGAGTCTCGTGTTCATTGATTTCTTCAGAAATCTCAGAACTAATCAGATCTTGGGTCTCTTCAGGAGATCCCTTCATAGTATTATTTTGATCATTTGTCGATTTTCTTTTGTCACGACCCGAAATCCCACCTTCAGACCGTGATGGCGCCTAACATTGCACCCGCTAGGCAAGCCAACGTGTTAACTGAATTGATTTATTAACAAGTGAAAATAAAAAATACTGACTAGATAATAGAGATAAAGTGCGGAAGCATTAACATAAGTCTAAATAACAATAGCTAATAACGCAGAAATCCCTTTAAGTACAACCCAGAAGTGGAGTCACAACCTCACGAACTAGTCTAAGATTTGACTAAAAACAACAGTTTGAAAATAAAATGATGTATCTGTCTGGAAACACATAAAAGACAGAATGAAAGATAGACAGGGACGCCGAGATCCACGAACGCCATGCGGAACTACCTTGGTGCCGTTTGGAATGGACTGAAGGACACTCCCACTAGCGATGTCCACTGGGCCCGGCTACGTAATCTGCACAACATAAAGAAGTGCAGGTGTAGCATCAGAACAACCGACCCCATGTACTGAGTAAGCGTTGATCCTAACCTCGGCGAAGTAGTGACGAGGCTAGGACACGACGACAAATAGTACCTGTGCAGTTCAATAGCATAGCAGAATATAAACAAGGATACAGTTACGGGGAAGAACATGCTAGGGATAAGAGGGGAAACAGTTGCTAAAACAGTAGGATCAAGTACTAACGGAAATGTAGAAGCAAAACAGGAAATATCAACCCGAACAAGTAAAATAGACAGGAGAAAAACACGGCATGACCCCTCGTGTATAGCCTCAAATCACACAGCACGGAATGTCCCCTCGCGCATAAGCAATAATGACTCGGCACAGAATGTCCCCTCGTGCATCAATAATAATCAATCGGCACGGAATGTCCCCTCGCGCATAAATAATAATCAATCGGCACGGAATGTCCCCTCGCGCATAAATAATAATCAATCGGCACGGAATATTCCCTCGTGCATAAATATAATCAATCGGCACGGAATGTTCCTTCGTGCATAAATATAATTAATCGGCACGGAATGTTCCTTCGTGCATAAATATAATCAATCGACACGGAATGTTCCTTCGTGCACGATGAGTGTAAAAGCAACAATTGATGTGAAAGTTTAACACTACGACATTCAAATGTACAGAAATAATCAACAAAATTCTACTGTCCCGGCAAGGAACTCAGCTATAACCAATCTCACTCAGAGGTATAATGTCAACAGTAAAAATTCTCGACCGAACACATAGTCAATGACTTTCTACGTCATGAAGTAACCTCAAGGTACCACTTTCAAGGTTCCCAATAATTCACAACACGGAGAATATCAAAGAACATTAAAGAACTCATCAAAATCGACTCACGGGCATGCTTGACCACAACATATAGGTACCTGTCACCTCACCTATACATTGGACATGAATTACACATAGAAAATAAGACTCTATACCTATTCCCTCAAGCTAAGGTTAGGCCAAACACTTACCTCGGCTCCAAGAATGCAAGTCAAGCCTCAATCACGGCCTTTCCTCTTGAATCCGACTCCGAAACGATAATATCTAGACATAATTGACTTAATAACATCAATAATAATTCAATAACTCAATCCCAAAGCCTATTTATACATTTCCCATAATTCTTCCAAAAATACCAAAATTCGACCTCGGGCCCGCTTGGTCCAAACTCGAGGTTCGGACCAAAACCCGATCACCCATTCTCCCATGAACCCGAATATACAATTTGTTTAGAAATTCGACCCCAAAATGAGGTTGAATTCCCAAAATCCCTAACTCTACCCCAAAGCTCCCAATTTCTACCCTTGATTCCATGTTTTTAGGCCTAGAATTTAGTGATTGATGAAGGAAAATGGAAGAAACTAGAGTTAAGATCACTTACCTAAGTGGTGATGGAGGAAGGGCAGCTTGGAACTCGGCTATGGGGCTTGGATAAGAAGGATATGGTGAAGATATGAAAATCATGTATTGGGTATTATGTTTTTGGACACTTTAAATAACTGGGCGATATTACTCTATGCGATCATGACATGTGCCCTGCGACCGTGGAGAGTTCTGGCCTTAGACTTACGCAAAGTGAAGGCTGCGATCACAGAGAAATCAGATGCGGACCCACGCAATCGTGAACGAAAGAATGCGTTCGCATAGAACAATTTTCTACTCAGCCCCCAACCCCACAGGTGATTTACGTGATCGCAGACATAGGGGTGCGATCGCGTAGAGCTAAACCTTAGGGCTCCGAATTCACACTCAGCTCTTTGCGATCGCGCAGAGAAAATTGAACCCCTTCCCAAAATGCACATCGCGATCGCGTGCAATACACCGCAATCGCGGAGAAGGAATAATTGGACACCAGATACAGCCTAAAACACCAGAAAGTTCCTAAGCTTAGCACCCCGACACCTATCCGAAACTCACCCGAGCCCTCGGGACTCAAAACCAAATATACACACGACTTCAAAATCATCCTACGAACTTATTCGAGTAATATAACCATCAAAATAACATCAAAAACAATGAATTAAACTCCAAAATCTATAGAATTTTCTCAAACTTCATAAACTTCTAAATTCTCCGATTTCGATCCGAAATACGTCAAACCAAGCCGTTTCTTACCAAATTTTACAGATAACTCACATAACACATATTGAACCTGTTCCGGGCTCCGGTACCATAACAAGGGCTCGGTAACACAGATTTCACATCAAAGTTCATTTTCAAAAGTCTTTATTATTTTCAGAAATAATTTTCTTTAAAAATTCATTTCTCGAACTTGGGACCTCAAAATTCAATTCCGGGCATACTCCCAGATCCCATATTTTCCTACGGGCCTTCTAAGACCGTCAAATCACGGGTCCGGGTCCGGGTCCGGGTCCGGGTCCGTTTACCAAAAATGTTGACCAAAGCCAACTTTATTCAATTAATTATCATAAATTCATCTGTTCAACACATTTCCACATATAGACTTCCCGGCTACGTGCTCGAGTTGTGCACGCACATCGAGGTGAGATTAACGAAGGCTTTCGGGGCCTCGGAACATAGTTTTTGCTAAATTTACACAAGATGACCCAAGGTCATCACAATCTCCACCTCTAAAACAATTGTTCGTCCTCGAACGGACATAGAAAAGTACCTGAATCGGGAAAAAGGTGGGGTTATCGGCTTCGCATATCGGGCTCGGACTCCCAAGTAGCTGCCTCAACAAGTTGACCCCTCCACTGAACACGAACCGAAGGATAACTCTTCGATCTCAACTGTCGCACATGTCGGTCTAATATGGCTACCGGATCCTCCTCATAAGACAAATCCTTGTCCAACTGGACACCTTTGAAGTCAAGTACATGAGATGGATCCGCAATATACCTCCGAAACATAGACACGTGAAATACCGGATGCACGGCTGACAGACTAGGTGGCAAGGCAAGTCTATAGGCCACCTCTCCTACCTTGTCCAGAATCTCAAATGGACCAATGTACCTAGGGCTCAACTTGCCCTTATTTCCGAATCTCATCACGCCCTTCATGGGAGACACCCGAAGAAATACCGGGTCGCCTATCATAAATGTCAAATCTCAAACTCTGTGATCCGCATAACTCTTCTGCCTGGACTGAGCTGTACGAAGTCTATCCTGAATGATATTTACCTTGTCCAAGGCATCCTGGACTAACTCAGAACCCAACAATCTAGCCTCTCCCGGCTCAAACCATCCGACTGGAGACCGACACCGTCTACCATACAACGCCTCATACGGAGCCATCTGAATGCTCGATTGATAGTTGTTGTTGTAGGCAAACTCAGCTAAAGGCAAGAACTGGTCCCATGAACCTCCAAATTCAATAACACAAGCTCGCAACATATCCTCCAAAATCTGAATAGTACGCTCGGACTGTCCGTCCGTCTGAGGATGAAATGCGGTGCTCAAATCAATCTGGGTGCCCAACTCTCGCTGAAATATTCTCTAGAAATGGGAGGTAAACTGAGTACCTCAGTCTGATGTAATGGATATGGGCACACCATGCAGTCTAACAATCTCTCTCATATAGATCCTTGCCAACTTCTCTGATGAATACGAAACTGATACTGGAATGAAGTATGCTGACTTGGTCAGCCTATCCATAACAACCCATACTACATCAAACATCCTCTGAGTCTGTGGGAGTCCAACTACAAAGTCCATGGTGATACGCTCCCACTTCCACTCGGGAAGCTGAATCTGCTGCATCAATCCACTGGGTCTCTGGTGCTCGTACTTAACCTGCTGACAGTTCAAACACCGAGCTACATAAGCTACAATACCCTTCTTCATCCTCCCCCACCAATAGTGTTGCCGCAAGTCCTGGTACATCTTTGCGGCACCCGGATGAATAGAATACCGGAAATTATGGGCCTCCTCAAGTATCAACTCACGAATACATCCACATCAGGTACACAAATCCGACCCTGCATCCTCAGAACTCCCTCATCATCAATTGTAACCTGCTTAGCATCTCTGTGCCTGACTCTATCTATAAGAACATATAAATGACGATCATCATAATGCCTGGCCCGAATACGGTCATACAATGAAGAACGGGCCATGGTATGGGCCAAAACACTGCCAGTCTCAGAAACCTCCAATCTCACAAATCGATTGGCTAAATCCTGAACATCCAAAGCAAGAGGTCGCTCCCCGACGGATAAATAGGCAAGACTACCCATACTGGCTGACTTCCGGCTCAAAGCATCGGCCACCACATTGGCCTTCCCCGGATGATAAAGAATGGTAATATCATAATCCTTCAACAACTCTAACCATGTCCTCTGCCTCATGTTCAACTCCTTCTGTTTGAACAGATACTGTAAGCTCTTATGATCCGTGAACACCTCGCATGGCACACCATACAAATAATGCCTCCAAATATTTAATGCATGTACAATAACTGCTAACTCCAAGTCATGAATTTGATAGATCTTCTCATGAACCTTCAACTGACGAGAAGCATAGGCTATAACTTTGTCATCCTGCATCAACACTGCACCAAGCCCAACCCGTGAAGCATCACAATACACGGTATAC
>ML383269.1:0-16421 GCA_005239525.1 Nicotiana knightiana | reverse complement strand
AAATCTGGGAAATTGGGAAAATAGGGTGAAGACTTACCTCTTTGAGTGAAGAAGATTACAATAACTTAAAAATTTTCGGGCTTGAGTGATTTTGGAAAACCAAATTGGATGATGTTGAAGCCTTCTCTCTCAAGAACTCTCTTATTCTCTCTCTATTTTTGGTCAGAAAATTATTAAAAATGAAGGGAATGGGTGTTTTATAAAGCAGGGGGTCGGGAAATAGGAGCCCCGACACAGAAATGATGTCAGGAATGCGATCGCATTCTTGCTATGCGGTCCGCATTCCTGTCGCATAGTTGGCCTTCAAATGGGACAAAATGGGAACCACACTGCCCAGGTATGCGGCCACTATGCGGTCTGCATAAGTGTTATGCGATCGCATAGTGCGTCGCATAACCTCCCTCGCAAAAAAGCATGGGGCAAGAATGCGACAACTATGCGGTCCACATACCCAAAATGCGATCGCATTCCAGACCGCATAGTTGTCCTCAATTTGGACAAGCTACTGTCCAGGTATGCGACCACTATGCGGTCCGCATACCTGTTATGCGATCGCATAGTGCGTCGCATAACGCGCAATTTCTGGAAAACTTAATCTTTCAAGTTCTGGGATACTTTTAACTCAAAATAGGATTGTTTTAAGAATTTCTACAGTTATAACAACACAAAGACCTACTCGGGCATTATTTTAGACATAGAAATTTTACGGGTCTTTACACTCGGCAGGCAAGAAATGGTCCATGAAAGCACCTACAAACTCATCCCACCTCGCCGGAGGGCTCCCCTCCCCACGGGAATCCTCTCACATCTCAAACTACGAATACACTGCTCCCCTCAAACGATATGAAGATAACTCGACCCCCTCTGTCTCTGTAGCCTTCATAACCCGAAGAGTCTTGTACATTTAATCTATAAAATCTTGAGGGTCGGCCCCCAAGTCGGTGCTTGTGAACTCTGGATAGGCTAGCCGCAGAAACTGGTTGACCCTAGGACCTGAAGAATCCCCTTGCTCGCTAGAGGATGCAGGGGCAGCATGTGATCTTTGGGCCTGGGAGGCCACTAGTTGAGTCAACATCTGAATAGCTCCCCTAAGGTCCCCATAAGAAATACCGGAACCGGAAGATGGGACAGAAGAAGGATAAGAACATCAGTGGGAGGGACTATAGCACCCTCTGCTGGAGCAGGAATAGGAATATCCTGTCCTAGGATGGAGGAGTCAGGCAGATTCAGGGCCGGGGAATCATTCTCGCCCGCACCATCAGATAAAGAATTCACGGCCACTCTTGGGGTGGCATTGGCCTCTAGGCCGAGTCGGGATCTCTTCTTGGGTGTCATTTACTGAAAATTGGAACAATGCACGAGTTATAGATAGAAAACCTCACCTTCCACCACATCGCACGATATAGAGTAGTAATAAAAGGGTACTTTCCTAAATGTCCATGCAGCCCCCTAATTATAGATGTGGTCGACAACACACCGATAAGAAGGGCTCTACTAGACACAGCTGCGAGACATCCTAGGACACTTTTAAAACCTTAGGCTCTGATACATAATTAGTCACGCCCCAAAACCAAGAGACGAGACCGGCACCTAACCAGGTGAACCCGGTCAAGCGGACCTGGATTGCCTTTCCTACCCAACGCCTTTCCCCCATATATACAGTGCACCATATTCCATATGAAATAACCACTTAGGATTTAAGCGTGGATTTACAAACTTAAGTTCGTTTCTCTTTTAGCGTTTTAACAATTGATTTCCAAAACATACACAATACATACATAGCATTACAATACCGACCACGATTCCGAATACATAGAGTTACTACTCAAAATACATATATAAACTCACATCATGTCTACGGAGCCTCTACGAATACTAGGAGTTTATCAATACTTGCGGGCAACAAGGCCCCAGCTATACCTTACAATACATAACAGACTCAAAAAAGAGGGCATGAATTACACACGGCCCCAAGAGGGAGTGGGGCTCACCAGTACTTGCCGAAAGAGGAGGAGGAGGCACCACTAACGGCGAGCTGAGCTACCTGCTATGGATACACCTACATCCATATAAAAGATGTAGCGCCCTCGGAAAAAGGGACGTTAGTACTGTGGAATATTACTAGTAAGTATGAGCAAACTTTACTAAAAGTAAAATCAACAGATGCACAAATAGAAAGCAGTTAAAGGAACCAACACATAGTGCATAGTAATATAGAAAAAACGTACAATTGAGGGCCTCACAGATTCTCGTTTCCTCACCATCACACTTCCTTTTACACTCCACCCTTGTTACCTCTCCACCCGTATTACCACGTGTTGCGGCATGCAACCCGATCCCACCTTACATTTATGTTGCGGTGTGTAACCCGATTCCACCGTACAACTTACACTCCACCCTTGTTACCTCTCCACCCTTATTACATCTTGTTAGGCCGTGCAACCCGATCCCACCGGACCATCACATTTCATGGAAAACAATAACATCCCACAATTCAATCACAGGGTTTCATATCATCAAGAGTACAATTTTATAACACCCAACCAATCATATGTTCACAATAGTCTTTATCATCCATTGATTCAACCAAAAAGATGCTCATAAACAAGAGTGTAAATTTATTACAACCAACAATCCATATGAAGTTAGGCCATAGTAATCCTTACCAACAATGAGTCATATATGATGTTTCCATGGCCATTTAGTTCAATTAGATCAATTCACAATTCACTTTCATCACTTGTTACATAGCCCTTATCACTTAGATACATTTACACATTTGAGTTTGTTATCATTCTTTCATACCAACATACTCAAGCATTTAATGAACCTTGCACATGTTAGAGTAATCACATAGAAGTTACCTTTCATAATTTCAATTATCACGATAATCGACTAAGACAAATAAGAGAATTCAATCTCACACCTCAACAAAACCGGGCACTCAATTCACATATACTCAGCAAGAAACTCATACCGAATGTTTGGACACCAACAAAGTGACTCTACGAAGATTAAAGTTAGCCATACATTCCTTGAGTTGGAATTTCTCTATAATTTCTATCCAAAATCACCGGACCTTCTAACACCTTCAATCTAATTTACAATGTGACACATTCAAACTTAGAGTTAGGAACCTTGAACTCACTTGGGCATTTTATCAACTACTATGTGGTCCTTAAGATTAACTAACTCCTTTTTAGTGAAAGATTGCCCTAGATTACTTCCCTTTGCTAGATTATGGAAGGTTGTTCACATGCATGCAAGGTTTCACTTTTTATTTTCAAGAACCAACCTATGTGTGTTTTATTCTTACACAAAATCTAAGAAATTGGGAAAATAGGGTGAAGACTTACCTTTTTGAGTGAAGAAGATGACAATAATTCGATAATTTCCGGGCTTGAGTGATTTTGGAAAATCAAATTGGATGATGTTGAAATCTTCTCTCTCAAGAACTCTCTTCTTCTCTCTCTATTCTTGGTCAGAAAATCGCTAAAAATGAAGGGAGAAGGTGTTTTATAAAATAGGGGTTCGGGTTTTAAATTTAGAAAATATGAGCCCCGACACAAAGATGCGGTCAGGAATGCGATCGCATTCCTGCTATGCGGTCCGCATTCCTGTTACATAAATGGCCCTCAAAATGGGTCAAAAGGAGACCGGACTACCAAGGTATGCAACCAATATGCGGTCCGCATACCTGTTATGCGATCGCATAGTGTGTAGCATAATCTCCCTCGCAAAAATCATGGGATAAGAATGCGACAACTATGCGGCCATCATTCGTGAAATGCGATCGCATTCTAGGCCGTATAGTTGTGCTCAAAATGGACAGCAAACTGTCCAGGTATGCGACCACTATGCGGTCCGCATACCTATTATGCGATCGCATAGTGCGTCGCATAACGCAAAATTTCTGGAAAATTTAATCTTTCAAATTCTGGGATACTTTTTATTCAAAATAGGACCGTTTTAAGAATTTATACAGTTATAATAGCACAGGGACCTGTTCGGGCATTATTTTAGACATAGAAATTTTATGGTCCCCCACTTAAAAATCATTCGTCCTCGAATGAGGATCGGGAAATCATTTTGTTTTGAAAACACAATATGCCAACCCCCAATTTCTACTAACTCCGGTATTTGCTAAAAATTTTGCCAAAGTTTCCTATGTAATTAGGCCTATCTACCTGCTAGAGAGCCCCCGAAACACATGTTCTTAATCGATTACACACATATATACTTATTTCATGGCCTTGCACATAATTTGGTCACCTCGACAAGTCCCGTATAACTCAATTACTTAAACATGCCATATACAGTTCAATTAATCATTACCAATCTACACTTCAATTAATCATTACCAATCTACGCTTCAATTAATTATTTAACCATCACATGAGTTTCACATAATTTCATCTACTCCAAGGGGTTGCACATTACTCAAATAGTCACAACATACAGAATCATGGCACAACTTGAGAAGTTACAATAGTAGAGCAATTAGGGGAAAATGGGGTGCTTTAGCACAAAACTGAACATAACATATAATTGCTTCGAGATGACGGTTCGCACGATCACTACTAGACTTATTCAAACAAATGGGGACATAAACTTTAATTTTCTTTGTTCCTTTTTTAAGTTAGTGTTTGTATTTTCTTTTCCTTTCTTCCCTGTAATTGTCATTGTTTTCTTTCATGCAATGTTTGATTTGTTTGGCCATATGGATCCAAGAATTCTCTAAGTGTATGTGACCAATTTGAGTTTTATCTCGTCTGGTAGCCATTTTTTATTTTGTTAGAGATCTTAAAATAAAGAAAAGCATGAAATAGAATTAGTCGCATATTCGAAATAAATCCAAGAAGGTATTTTTACTCTATTAATCATAGTTGATTGGGTAGATAAATAAATGGTATTCATATTCTACATCGTACCCTCATATTGTTCCCTTCTTAATTACTTTCAGCCTGTAGTTTATTGGAAAAATTAACATTTGATTTGTAAATTGATCTCGGTTGCCAACCGTTCGGAATGACATTTGGGGAAGTGACACTCTGCTTTGTTTCTGAAGTAAGTCTGAGGGACAAAGAAGGTTTCTATGTCNTCTATCCAAAATCACCGGACCTTCTAACACCTTCAATCCCATCTACTGCTTCAGATGTAACTGCGAAGAAATTAGGATTGGAACCTTTGTCCACCTTAAATATGATATTTGTGTTATAATTGCATGCTACCCTATAAGATTCAATAAAAATTAAAAAAAAATTAATGCATTAGCGGTGTTCCTCAGAATAAAAATAAGAGAAAAATGAAGTAACTTTTAGTTTTTGTAGAATAACTCGCCTTCGGTAAAAAATCGAGATTCTTCCTGCATTATATAATTGTGAAGCTTCGCCAGACTTTGCCAATTTTTCAAAGGCAATTACACTTATATCAAAGTGAACCGGATCATTATTGCACGTTCCTGGGCACTGATCTGTAAGGGTTACTGTTATTGGATTCCTGAACAATGCAGATTCTGATTTTGGGTGCATAATACCTGAAAAAAAATGTTGATATTATAGAGATGTCATGCACTTGTGCATGAAACTAAAATATTCATGTTTATTCTCTCTTTTATTTCAAATTTTTATTTCTTTGTCATCTCATGCAAAATAAAACGTGTTGTTCTACAAATTATAAATTCACAAGATCAGTTGCGGAATTAGGAATTCTATCAATGGGATTTCAAAAGATCTAAACATGTTACATTTGAATTTGTACCTATATTTTTTCTTATAAGGAGATTTAAAAATTTGTGTATTTTGAATTTATTTTTACCCAATTTACATTATATAACATTCTGAAGAAGATAATTCAATTGAATCCCATTTACTCTACCTGGTAGCATGCACTACATCCAGCACCTTGCTTAAAAAGCGCTTGATTTCCGGCGGTGATCATTGCATTGCAGGGAGCGTTTTCTACGTCATTTTCGAGACCACATGCTCCACCTAGACAAAAATAGTAAGAATAAAATATATTTTTCAATCCCGATATCATTAATAAAGTGTGTAAAGATTAAGACTTTATTGATCAGGACATTTCAGTGAATAGTTGTCTACAAAATTCCATTTGTAAATACCTTTTATTATGAAGGGGAAGGAAGAGGAACTGATAATGGGATTACAAAATGCAAATCAAACCTTTACAAAAAATGTAAAATTCAGGTAGCCAACAACCGAACTACTAAGGTTTATCTTCAAAATTGTATTTGAAATCTAAATTAGGTTTAATTTAATTTTAATCTAGCAGGCTACTTCATATGTCTTATGAAAAAAGAGAATAGAAACAAACGGCAAACATTACCACTCCCGGGACTAGTAGGATTGAAATAAAATGATGCAACATCTTGTGAATAACCACTTGGTTGGCAATAGTAAAATCTAAACAAACACGAGCAAAAAGATACAAAAATCTTAAGTAAAAGACACTGAGGAAAATTTTTAGCCATGACCTAGTAATTATCTTTGATTAACTAAGTGATGCTCTAATAGTTTTTGCTAATTGCTTATGCAATTCCATGTTAATTGGTAGTATTTATAGTAAACAACGAATATTATTCTGTTGAGGATACTAAAAAATGAACCATTTTGTCAATTTAAGATAAGAACTTTATTGCCTTACTATTTAGTTTGGACTTACTATTTAGTTTGGAGATGCTGATAATTTAAAGATTATTACATCTCATGATTCTCATCTTCTCTTTAATTCTTTTATTTCTTTTTGTCATATACCAACAAAACACCATATGATTTGAGGCATCTACAATCACAGAACAAGATGCATGTAGTAAACATATTGAAAAGCATAACAACTAACCATAAGTTGAGAAGATCAAAAGAAAAATATATTGATTTATAAACACTTGGGCTTGATATTTTCGAATGATTAAACTTTTTGTATCATAAATATTTTTTGCGGTGATATAACCTCATTCTTTTCTTTTATAACAAGCATTGCTCCCCTTATATAACAAACTCACTTACATGCATATTACGATCACTTATGCAATACTGCAAATTAGTATAGAACATATGAAATATATTATATATATGATACATGACTGAAGCTGAAACATTGTACAACGCAATTTTGAAAATCATACAAACGTCTACAAATTTATTTGAAGCTCAAATTGATCTGTTATCCATTGTAATTTTAAAATCATGTACACTTTTTTTCCCACATATGCATGATTGTCCAATAAGGTATATATTTAAATTATTCTTGCAATTTTCTGACCAATTGAAATATTAAATCTAGTCTAAATGAGCATTTAGAGGGTATAGCGTTCGCTTATCTCAAATTCCTTAGCTTAGACTTGGCTACAACATCATAAACCTGTCAGCAAGTGTCACTCTACATAATTAGGGATCCTTTGATTAATCAAGTGTTTAAACAATACAATGTTTACTAGTGTAAACGAATAAATAATAATTAATCCCAACATAAAATTTCCCATTTGGCTAAATAGTATCCATATTTGAATTATGCAAAAATCTAGAATGTGAATTAAGATGTAACGATCCGGCCGATTATTTTGAGAGTATTAGCCCCGATTCCCTATTTACTGCCTCCCCTGTATCATTTTATGCTTATGTGACTTGCCGGGAGGATTTATTTTTGGTTTTTGAAGGTAATGTGGGCACTTAGTCCCTAAAATAGAATTTTAAGTTCTAGGAATTTGATCGTAGTTGGAACTATGTGAAGACAACCCCGGAATAGAGTTTCGTCTGGATTGTGAATTGAAGGCCCATAGCTTAATTAGGCTTGAAATGACAAAAGTTGAATTTTTGGGATGTTTGACCAGGAGTGGAATTTTTTATATCAGGATCGGATTGTGATTCTAGAAGTTAGAGTAGGTATGTAATGTCAAATGTGAAGGTATGCGAAATTCGAGGTCAATCAGACATGATTTGATAGGTTTCGACATCGGTTGAAGACGTTTGACGTTTCAAAGCTTCTTAAGTTTGAATTGGAGTGTGATTCGTGTTTTTAGCATTCTTTGATGTAATTTGAAGACTCAACTAAGTTCGTATGATGATTTAGTACTTGTTGGTATGTTTGGTTGAGGTCCCGGGGGCCTCGGGTGGATTCCGGGTGGTTAACGGACTAGAGTTGGACTTGTTGGAGTTGCAGAAAATCTTGTGTTTCAGTTGTTGGTTTCCTTCTTCGCGTTCGCGTGGGCAGTTCTGTGTTCGCAAAGGGGAGCTGGTGGTAGGTGAGGATTTGTTCTTCGCGTCCGCGAAGTGGGAGCCGCGTTTGCGAAGGTTTGGGCAGTGGTGCATCGCAAACACGTGAAGGGTATCGCGTTTGCGTAGAGGAAGTAGAGGCAGATAGGACCCCAAAGCATTTTTTCTACGCATTAGCGAAGAGGTGGGCCAGTCATGCATCGCATTCGCGAAAGGGCCCTCGCATCCGCGTAGAAGGAATATTCGGTCATTAGCTATTTGTGCTATGCGAATGCAAAAGCGAGGCCGCGTTCGCAAAGAAGGATGTACCTGGGCAGATATACACATTTCAAAGTCAAGGGTTTGCCATTTTCATCATAACTTGAGATAGAGAGCTCGGATTTATGGATGACTTCTCTATAGTGTGTCACTCCTTTGAGCATTGCCTTGACAAACATAGACAAGTTGTGACGACCCAAAGGGGTCATGACCTATTTTATTACCCATTCTGTAATTTTGAGTCCTTGAAAACCTCATCTCTAGTTGCCTCGATTTGCATGCGTAGTCCGGGTGCGTAGCCGGACAACTTAAATATAAAATTCTATGAAAAATGCTAAGATTTTGATATTAAAAAGAATAAATATGACTCCGGTCAACACTCTGGGTAAACGGACCCGGACCTGTGATTTGACGGTCCCAGAGGGTCAGTAGAAAAATATGAGACTTGGGCCTATGCCCGGAATCGAATTCCGAGGTCCCAAGCCCAAGAAATGAATTATTGAGTGAAATTATTTTTTTGAAATTTATAATGAAAAGTGAAATGGAAATTGGTTAGTATGTGTTGGTATCGGGCCCGTATTTTTGTTTCGGCGCCTGATACAGGTCTTATATGTGGTTTAAGATATTACTGTGAAGTTTGGTGGAAATTGGACGTCGTTTGACGTGTTTCGGACTTAAAACTCTAAAATTGAAAGTTTACGAAGTTTGAAGAAAAACTAGTGATTTTGAGGTTTGATTCGTTGTTTTTAATGTTATATTGGTGATTTGATCGCACGGTTAAGTTCGTAGGATGTTGTTGAGTTAGTGCATGTGATTTGTTAGGAGCCCCGAGGGCTCGGGAGTGTTTCGGAGGTGTCTCGGAGTGATTTTGAACTTAAGAAGATTGCTGATTTTTGGCTTCAGCAGTTGCAGGTCCATTTGTTCTTCGCATTCGCGACACCTCTTCCGCGTTCGCAAAGCATTAAGCTTTTACTTCATCGTGTTCGCATCCATTCCCTCGCGATCGCGTAGGGTTATTTGACCCTGAGCACTTAGCCCTCTTTTCCTCTTCGCGTTCACATACAATTGACCGCGTTCGCGTAGCTTTGCAGGTCTTCTTCATCACGTTCGCGTGATGTCCCACGCGTTCGCGTAGGTCAATTTCTGGACCTCAGCCTTTTTACTCTTCGCATTCGCGTTCGCGTTCACCCTTTTGCGAATGCGATGGTCTGTCAAGTCTACCCTTTGTGAACGCGACCTCCCTTCCGCGAACGCGAAGGGCAATTTGATCCAGATATATATATATATTTCACAAACAGTAGCTTCGGGATTTTTCATAAGTTTTCACGAAATTCATCTTCTCCAAGGTCCTTAGGCATCCATTGAAGCCATCCTTCACCAAAACTTCTTGGGTTAATAAATTTTAACTGGTTTCCTTCATTTTTCATCTATATCTCATGAATTCCTAAGCCTAAAACATGCAAATTAGAGTAGAAAATTTGGAATTTGGGTAGAGTTAGGCCCTTTTGAATTTTCTTGATTTAGACCTCGTTTTGGGGTCGAATTTGAAAACAAATTATATATTCGGGCTCGTGGGTGAATGGGTGACGTGGTTTTGGTCCGAGCCTCGTGTTTGGACCAAGCGGACCCGGGGTCGAATTTTGTTATTTTGGAAGAATGCATGGAAATGGGTAATTAGGCTATGTAATTGAATCCTTATTGATATACTTGAGTTGATTGTGCCTAGATAATACCATTCCGTAGTTGAATTCTAAAGGAAAGGCGGTGTTAAAGGGTTGATTGCTATATTTTGGACCCGAGGTAAGTGTTTGGTCTAACCTTAGCTTGAGGAAATGGGAGGTGAGTATCATTTTCTATTTTCTAATTGTCAAATACGATGTATAGGCATGGTGACGAGTATCTATACATTGGTGTCTAGCATGATCGTGAGTCCCTATATTATGAATATTTTGACTTTGTTGTAATTTCTATGTTTAATTGATGATTTCTATATGATGTAAAGGGAATGTGAAGGAATATGAGGTAACTACATTCTTTTGGAGCATTGGCTCAAATTGTAAAACGAATGATGAAGGAATATGACATAATTCCATGCTTTGGAGCATTGGCTCAAATTGTGAAACGAATAATGAAGAAATAAGAGGTAATTACATTCTTTGGAGCATTGGCTCAAATTGGAAAATGAATGATGAAGGAATATGAGATAATTACATCCTTCGGAGAATTGTCTTAAGTAATAGAATAAATCATGGAAATGAAAGTGAAAGAAAGAGGAAGAGTTATTGAAATATACCCTTGTCGGGTCATCTTTGTATAGTTCCCTTGCCGGGATTTAATTGTTTAATTGATGTTCCCTTGCCAGGATTTCCATTTTTTTTTTCTCTCTGTTTATTTCCTTGCCCTTGTTTGTGATTGTTGTTTGGGTGAAGAAGAGTGTTAAAGCACGAAGGGTGATGTCGTGCCATGTTTTATATTGATTATGCACGAGGGGACATTCCGTGCCATGTTTTATATTGATTATGCACGAAGGGACATTCCGTGCCATGGTTTATATTATTTTTCATGAGGGGACATTCTGTGCCATGTTTTATATTGATTATACACGAGGGGACATTCCGTGCCATGTTTTATATTATTATGCACGAGGGGACATTCCGTGCCATGTTTTATATTGATTATGCACGAGGGGACATTCCGTGCCATGTTTTATATTGATTATGCACGAGGGGACATTCCGTGCCATGTTTTATATTATTACGCACGAGGGGACATTCCGTGCCATGTTTATTATTATTATGCACGAGGGGACATGTCGTGCCGCATCTTTTACTGTTTAATCTGTGTTTTCAATTCCCGTTTTTATTTTCAGGTATTTCAGACTGTTTTTTTCGTTTCTGTCATTTCATTATTTGCTATCTCTTACCACCAGCATATTCTCCCCGTAATTGTATTCTTGTTTAGTTTCTGCTATACTATTGAACTGCACAGGTACATTTTGTTGTCGTGTCTTAGCCTCGTCACTACTTCGCCGAGGTTAGGCTCGGCACTTACTCAGTACATGGGGTCGGTCGTACTGATGCTACACCTGCACTTCTTTATGTTGTGCAGAGTACGCAGCCGGACCCGGAGGACATCATTATTGGAAGTGTCTTCCAGCTTATCCTAGAGGCTTCAAGGTATACCCGCTGGTGTTCGTGGGCCTTGGCGTCTCTTCCATCCCGTTGTCTTCACTTCTGTCTTGTTTTTCCCCTAGTTTCAGAGACAGCCATGTATTCTCTTTTCAGACTTGTATTTAGCACTCTTACAGATAGTTCGTGAGTTTGTGACTCCAGGTTTTGGGAAAATTTACGCATTGTTGTATTATGTTGTCCTTATTTAGCTTGAAACCATATTTATTTCCGCTGTTAAATTGTGAACCGTTTAGTTTATCCTAGTAAATTGATGTTGATATGCTAGTTTATTTATACACGTTGGCTTGTCTAGCGGGTTCAACGTGACGCCATCACGACCCGATGGTGGGATTTCGAGGCATGGCAAGTTGGTATCAGAGCACTAGGTTACTTAGGTCTCACAACTCACGGACAACTTGGTAGAGTTTGAGGGATCGGTACGGAGACATCTGTATTTATCCCCCAGAGGCTGCGAAGTTAGGATGACTCCATATTTCTTTTTTTCTCTGTCGTGCGCTATGAATTCTGAGTACTGGTTGAGTTTCTATTCTATTCTCTCGAAGATGGCGAGGATGCGTTCTTCCCTTGGTTCCGCCCAGCAGCCTAACACTCCTGCTACAGCTCCTACTCGGGGTCGAGGTCGAGGACGAGGCCGTGCTAGAGGCCGAGGCCGGGGCCGAGCTCAGCCTAGAGCAGCAGCCCTAGTGGAGGACCCTCAGGTCGAGTCTGACGAGGAGGTCCCAGATCTGTCAGTCCCAGTTGGACCAACTCAGGTCCCAGAGGGGTTCATAGCTACCCCAGTGCTTCAGGACGCCCTTGTCCGTCTAGTCAGACTCATGGAGAGTGTAGCATAGGCGGGTATTCTTCGTACAACACCAGCCGTCTCCCAGGCTGGGGGAGGTGCCCAGACTCCTGCAGCTCACGTGCCAGAGCAACTAGCTCCACAGTTTCAGACTCCGGCACCTCAGCCAGCCAGAGTAGCTCAACCGGGTATTGCAGCACTGGTAGCAGAGGGAGCAGCTATGTCGGCAGATGCTTTGTGGAGACTGGACAGGTTCACCAAGTTATTCACTACTACTTTTAATGCTTCACCATTAGAGGACCCCCAGGATTATTTAGAAAGCTGCCACGAGGTTCTTCGGAATATGGGCATAGTAGAGTCCAACGGAGTTGACTTCGCTACTTTTCGGTTATCTGGCGCAGCCAAGAGTTGGTGGAGAAACTATTACTTAGCCAGACTAGGTGGATCTACACCTTTGACTTGGACTCTGTTCTCAGAGGTATTTTTGGGGAAGTTCCTTCCCATTACTCAGAGAGAGGACCTTCGGAGGTAGTTTGATCGTCACCAACAGGGATCCATGTCCGTCACTAAGTACGAGACCAGGTTCATCACTCTAGCCCGACATGCTCTTATGATACTTCCCACTGATCGGGAGAGGGTTCGGAGGTTTATCAAGGGATTGGCCTAGCCTATCAGACTTCAGATGGCTAGAGTGTCAGGTACAAAGATATCGTTGCAGGATGCGGCCAATATGGCAAGGATTATTAAGATGATTATGTCATAGGGTGGTGGTCAGGGGGCTGACAAGAGGCCCATCATATCGGTCCTTTCAGTGGAGCCTCGTCTGGGGGCATGGATTCTTCAGGCAGAGGTCATCCTCCCAGACCTTTTCAGTCAGCTCTCCAGGTTTCCCATGGTACTTCAGGTGGTCGTGGTTCTTAGACGCACTATTCTGACCAGCAACCTTACAATGCGCCACTAGCTCCCTTCATTGCACCACCATTTCAGAGTTTCCGAGGTAGTCATTCAGGTCGACAGGGCCAGTTCCAGAGTCAGCAGTCACATCAGCAGAAGCCTTGTTATACTTGCGGTGGTTTGGGGCACATTTGAAGGTTTTGCCCCCGAGGTTCTGGTTGGTCCCAACATCAGGGTTCTCGTTCCATGGTACAAGCACCAGTTGTTCCACAGCCTGCCTAGCCAGCTAGAGGTGGCAGTAGAGGTGCTAAAGGTAGAGGTAGAGGTCATAGAGGTGGAGCTCAGGCCGCCAGAGGTGGAGGCCAGCCAGCAGTCGGCCGTCCCAGAGATGTGGTTCGGGGTTGTAGGGCCCAGCCCCGATGTTATGCTCTCCCAGCCAGGTCAGAGGCTGAGTCTTCAGATGCAGTCATTACAGGTAGTATTCGGGTTTGTGACAGAGATGCTTCAGTGCTATTTGATCCAAGGTATACGTATTCGTATGTTTCCTCTTATTTTGCACCGTACCTGGTCATGCCTAGTGATCCACTGAGTGTTCCTATTTATGTATCTACACTGGTAGGTGATTCTATCGTGGTCGATCGAGTCCATCGTTCTTGTGTTGTGGTGATTGGGGGTCTTGAGACCCGTGTTGATTTGTTTTTTTTAGGTATGGTCGATTTTAATGTTATATTGGGGATGGACCGGTTATCCCCATATCATGCTATCTTGGATTGCCATGCTAAGACTGTGACCTTAGCCTTACCAGATTTGCTCTGTTTGGAGTGGAGAGGGACTCTTGGTCACTCTACCCGTAGTGTTATTTCGTACGTGAAGGCTCGACGTATGGTCGAGAACGGGTGTTTGGCTTATTTGGATTATGTGCACGATTCCAGTGTTGAGGTTCCATCTACTGATTTGGTGCCTGTGGTTCGTGAGTTTCCTGAGGTCTTCCCTTCAGACCTGTCGGGGATGCCACCCGACAGGGACATTGATTTCTACATTGATCTGGCTCTGGGCACCCAGCCCATTTCCATTCTGCCATATCGCATGGCCCCGCCAGAGTTGAAAGAGTTGAAGGAACAGTTGCAGGATTTTCTTGGGAAGGGTTTCATTAGGCCCAGTGTTTCACCTTGGGGTGCTCCAGTATGTTTGTGAAGAAACAAGATGATTCGATGAGGATGTGCATTGATTACCGGCAATTGAACAAGGTTACAATGAAGAATAAGTATCCACAGCTGAGGATTGGTGATTTGTTCGATCAACTTCAGGGTGCCAAGGTATTTTCAAAGATAGACTAGAGGTCTGGCAACCATCAGTTAAGGATTAGGGCATCCAATGTCCCTTAGACAGATTTCGCACTCGGTACGAGCATTACGAGTTCTTAGTCATGTCGTTTAGGTTGACAAATGCCCCAGCAGCTTTTGTGGATTTGATGAAACGAGTGTTCAGGCCCTATTTGGAATCGTTCGTGATTGTCTTCATTGATGATATATTGATATACTCCCGCAGTCAGGAGGAGCGCGAGCAGCATCTCAGGGTGGTTCTTTAAACTCTGAAGGATAGCCAGCTTTATGCAGAGTTTTCGAAGTGTGATTTCTGGTTGAGTTCAGTTGCATTCCTGGGTCATGTTGTATGAGCAGAGGGCATTCAGGTTGACTCGAACATGATTGAGGCAGTCAAGAACTGGCCTAGACCAGTATCAGCTACAGAGATTCAGAGTTTCTTGGGATTGGCAGGCTATTATCGTTGGTTCGTGGAGGGGTTCTCATCTATTGCAGCCCCGATGAGCAGGTTGACCCATAAGGGTGCCCAGTTTAGATGGTCAGACGAGTGTGAGGCGAGCTTTTAGAGGCTCAAGACAGCTCTGACTACGACACCGGTATTGGTTTTTCCCACAGGTTCAGGGCCGTACACAGTTTATTGTGATACTTCCCGTATTGAGCTTGGTGCAGTGTTGATGCAGGATGGAAAGGTCATTGCTTATGCTTTGAGGTAGTTGAAGATTCATGAGAAGAAATATCCAATGCATGATTTGGAGTTGGCAGCCATTGTCCACGCATTGAAGATTTGGAGGCACTATTTCTATGGCGTGACGTGTGAGGTATTCATGGAATATAAGAGTCTTCAGTACTTGTTCAAGCAAAAGGAGTTGAATTTGAGGCAGAGGAGGTGGTTGGAGTTGTTGAAGGATTATGATATTACCATCTTATATCACCCGGGGAAGGCCAATGTGGTGGTCGATGCTTTAAGTAGGAAGTCAGCTAGTATGGACAGTCTTGCTTTTATTCCGGTCAATCAGAGGCTGCTTGCNGTTTTGAGATTGCAGGGGCGAGTTCTTGTGCCCAATGTTGATGGGATTCGAGAGTTGATTTTAGAGGAGGCCCATAGTTCCCGATACTCTATTCACCCGGGCGCCGCGAAGATGTATCAGGATTTTCGGTAGCATTATTAGTGGCGTAGAATGAAGAAGGATATTGTGGCATATATGGCGCGGTGTTTGAATTGTCAACAGGTTAAGTATGAGCATTAGAGGCCTGGTGGTTTATTTAAGAGGATTGAGCTTCCCGAGTGGAAGTGGGAGAGGATCACTATAGACTTCGTTACCGGACTTCCGTCGACCCAGAAGAAGTTCGATGCAATTTTGGTCATTGTTGATAGGCTGCCCAAGTCAGCGCATTTCATTCATGTGGAAGTTTCCTATTCATCCGAGAGGTTAGCTGAGATTTATGTCTGGGAGATTGTCCGCCTTCATGGTGTGCTGGTATCTATCATTTCGGACCGGGGCGCGCAGTTTACCTCACGTTTCTGGAAAGCAGTTCAGCGAGAGTTAGGCACCCAGGTGGAGTTGAGCACAGCATTTTATCCTCAGACGGATGGACAGTCCGAGCGGACTATTCAGATATTGGAGGATATGCTCCGAGCTTGTGTTATTGACTTTGGAAGATCATGGGATCACTTCCTTCGTTTAGCAGAGTTTTCCTACAACAACAACTACCAGTCGAGTATCCAGATGGCTCCTTATGAGGC
>MDKJ01095379.1:0-34185 GCA_005239525.1 Nicotiana knightiana | reverse complement strand
CCCCCTTCCCCCCATAAAAAACCCACACTGTCGGAGGTTATCGGTTTAATTATTTATAAAAAACAAATACCAGATAGTCGCGACTGATGTATGACTCTTTTATAATCACTTCAAATATCGGATTATGCTCTTTGTCGTTATCATCAGAAGAGGAGTAAGAGAGGGGTCATTTGGCAGAACTGCTGGGAGAGGATTCCATATTTGGGTTTCTAGGGTTTGGTTAAGATTATGTGTTTATGTCTTTAGGGTTGTTTGGGTTAGTATGTATATATACACAGACAAAAATTTTAAAAAGGCTCTTTTGACCATAAAGTTTAGTAAAATGCTGATTTGGAACCTAATTAAAATGATTATTTTGCATATTTATTCCCCTTGTAATGTTAATTTTGACTTCAATTGATAGATTTGGTACCTAGAGAGCAATTTAATTATGAACTATTTAAATTGACCATTGACTAAGGTTATAGTAATATTGACCATTTTTATTATAGTCATATGACCTATGCTAATTATATCATGGTGATTCATATGTCACGACCCAAAATTCGCTAAGGTCGTGATGGCGCCTGACACCATTGTCAGGCAAGCCAACACTCCATAGATAATTAAAATTCTTATTTTAGTATTTTGAAATCGTTACTTTCCATTACATTATATAAAATTTCACGACCCCAAATCCAGGCCAGTCGTGATGTCGCCTATCATGGAACTAGGCCAGCCAAAACCCAAACATGAATCATAATAAGCTTCCATTTACATCTTTACTATACCGATTACCCATAAAGGTTTACTTTAAACATTTATAACACATTTAAATCTATATTGAACATTAAATGCAACCCCCGAGAACCCGTAGTCACTGGTCATGAGCATCTACATAAAATATACAACTCAACGAAAATAAATTCAATAATAGTAAGCGGGAGAGGGAGAAGGACTGCAGACGCATGCAACTACCTCGCAAACCTCCGAGAATCTCTGGAACAGATAGACAGCTTACCCTGCCCTAACACCTGAATGTGCACACAAGGTGCAGGGAGTAATGTGAGTACACCAACTGAGTAGTAATGACAATAAACCAGGTCTGAGCAGCAAGAAACACATAAAATCAATGTCATCAAATCACAAGATGCACAACCTTTCTTTCCAACAGTATAACATAGATATATGAAATCATCATGCCTTAAAATCAACTTCAGAAAAATCCTTTGAAGAATGTATATTTTCAACAACTTCAAACCGAAAGATTTAGTATGAAAATGAAATGAATCATATAGAGGCCCCTCGGGTAAAACATATTTCATAAGCTGAGAGTGAAAGTAGTAAAATCATAAGTATCCCCTCGGGAATGCCTCACAGTCACTCATAATCAGTCACTCAGCACCTCACAGTCACTCATGCCTCCCAATCACTCGTCACTCGGCACTCGGAACTCGGCACTCGGCACTCTATGCGCTCACTAGGGGTGTGTGCAGACTCCGAAGGGGCTCCTTTAGCCCAAGCGCTAATATCAAGCCACCCCGTGGCATATCATATCCTCAAAATCAGGCCCTTGGCCTCACTCAGCAGTACCACTCAAAAAGCCCCTCGGGCAAATCAGTAAAATAGGGTTCTCGACCCAAAACATCTTTTAAATCTCGAAGTAGTGTAAATCAGGCTGAGTTTCAAAAACAGTAAGCACAATGTGGCTGAGTGAAATCACCAATACATAGTGAGGGAAACAGTAGTAAAAATCCCCCAAGGGGTATAAACAGATCGGCACGAGGCCCCAAACACGGCTTATAGCCCAAATATTTCAAAAAATCTTTAAAACATAATTTAACATAAGGTTTGGAGTAAAATATGCAACTCAATAGTTGCTGTGGAGAGGACCTAGTCAAATCCAAAAACCAGTGCGCGCCACATACTCGTCATCAAACATGTGTGCCATTCTAAATTCAGTGAGAAATACGTAGTCCAGGGTTTCATACCCTCAGGACAAGATTTATAACCATTACTTACTTCCACCAAGTCACCACACTATTCCGCTATGCTCTTGCCCCTTAAATTGGCTCCCCATTGCTCTGAATCTTGCTAAAACCAGTTTAACATCATTAATGTATACCAAAGGAACTCAACCCAATCGAAAATTATCAAATTATACAAGAATATCGAAATTCGGCCAAACCCTAGCCCCGGGCCCACGTCTCGAAATCCAATAAAATTTATATCACAAGAACCCTTATCCTCCCACAAGACCGTACATACCAATAACATCAAAATCGGACCACAATTGCCCACTAAAATTGCCAAAAGAAATTCCCAACTCTTTCCTCCCATTTTCCAAACTTTTCTTACTTTAATCCTTCAAATACAAGCCTAATCCGAACGAAATAACATAGAAACGATTTTTATTAACCCGAGAACTTACCTTCACTGAAGAACCATGAATTCCCTCTTCAATTTGCCTTCACAAGAGCTCCATCGGCATGCAAAATGGTGGAATGAGACAAATTTCACGGAGGCCCCTATTATACTGTTTCTGTCAGCATTTCCGCACTTGCAAACACTTAGTCGCACCTACAGAATCCCACTTAACGGACTAACACCAGAACTCACACCAGAACTCACACCAGCAGTTATTTGCTGCAAATTTCCAAGTTCAAAACCCCGCCAACCATTCGAAATCAATCCCGAGCCCCTCGGGGCCCCAACCAAACATACCAACACACCCCATAGCATTATTCCAACTTAGTCGAGCCTTCGAAACACAAAAAACAACACGAGACCACCAAAATTACATCAAATTCAAGCCTATGAACTTTGAAACTTCCAAAATTTTCCAACTACGCCAAAACCAACCAAAACACCTCCGATTGACCTGCAATTTTGCAGACATATCCAAAATGACATTACGAACCTGCTCCAACTTCCAGAATTCCATTCCGACCCCGATAGCCTATTTTCAACTGCTGACCGGAAATCGCCAAAAACTAATTTTCGCCAATTCAAGCCTAATTCTACACCGAACATCAAAACTTCATTTCGAACACACTCCTAAGTCCCAAATCACCTAACGAAGCTATCTGAGCCATAAAATCTACTTTCCAAGGTCGTTTACCAATAAGTCAAATCTCAGTTGACTTTCTCAACTATTAGGCTACTTTAAGAGACTAAATGCCTCAAGTCTCACCATGACCACTCCGGACCCAAACCATCTGACCCAACACAACAAAAACAGGCTAGCAATATATGACAAATGCAGAAATGGGGGAAACGGGGTAAATTTCACGGAACGACCAGCCGGGTCATTATAAACGTTTAACGATTTCATTCACTAATACATCCCAAAATTATCCCAGAACCTAGTGTCATAAGTGCATAAACGACTTCTAGGAAAAATCAAATGAAATACAATAACCGTCCAGAATACAAATGGAACAGTAAAGAAGGTACAACTCAATACTCTGAAGGAGACTCTTCTGGCTGCGGGTCGTCTCGAGAGGAACAACTCACCTAAGTTCCCATATCAACCATGCCATGGCGCCAAGCGGGGCCACTAGATATACATGTACCTGTGCAACAAAATGCACAGCAAGTGTAGTATGAGTATGAAAACAACGTGTACTCAGTTAATATCCCCCTAACCTCGAAGAGGTAGTGACGGGTGGTCGGCTTTGACACTTTCTAGAGATCAATTTGATATAAACAAGTGTGATGCTAAACATGGATGTTATAATGGCATAACAAATAACTACAGGAAATGACAACTTCTTCCATAAATTATAAATCTCAGCTTCCGTCATTTCAGTTAAAGACTCATATCTTACGGCAATTAAACAGTTCCAATCACAGATGGTATCCAATAAATATCATGTGGAGGAAATGCCGAGGGTCGAACGACTCAAACCAACGATAAATGTAAACTGTGCACTGCCGAAAGGTCGAACGACGCGAAGCATAGATGCATCTATTACCCCGCCCGCGAATCGTACATGCGACGCGGTCAAATATAAATAATAGAGTTACCCCACTCGCGAATTATACATGCGATGCAGGTACTCATAGATACACACATTCAAACAGTAAATCTGGACTTTATCAGGAAAACAGTTACCCAAGGAAGTGATAAATTCTCTTTTAATGGTCACGAAGATATTATTTAAATCTTCTCTAGAAATTCATTTGCCATGTTCGATAAGGTTCAAACATTTTTAAATTTATCATTGAAGTTACAAGTACGACAAATAAAACATGTTTTTGGGTCCTAAACTACCCGGACATAAGCATAATAGTAGATACGCACGGAATCTCGTCACCTCGTACGTACGTATCCCCCACACACAGTACCACATTTTAATTATTTCACCTATGGGGACAATTCCCTCTTACAATGTAAGAAAAGAGACTTACCTCGCTCTAAAGACTCATAACCAGCTTCCAATCCCTTCCGATGACTCAAATAGATGTACAACGCCCCAAAATATTCCAAATAACGGGCAAACTAATGAAAATATACTCTAATACTTATAAAAATTCAAATTATATAATTTCCCAACTCCGCTCAGAAAGTATATAAAATCACCCTCAGGCCCACGTGCCCGGATTCCGAAAATTTTCAAAGATAACGATTACCCATAACTTTATGAACTCAAATATATAATTCTCTTTCAATTTCATGCCCAAATTCGTGGTCAAAATCCAAAAATACAAATTCTAGGTCTTCCCACCAAAACCCCAAATTTCTTTAAATTTTCATGTTAAATCTATACATAATCATGTATTCAACTCAATAACTAGCATAGATAACTTACCTCATGCTTGGTGGTGAAAATGGCACCTAAATGTTGATTCAACATCGGCTTCCATGGAGAAAATATGGTGGAAATGAGCCAAACCCTCGTCTTAAAATAACACACTACCCAGCTTGCTTTTTTGCACATGCGGTCAACCAGCCGCATCTGCGGTCTCGCAGGTGCCGCCAAAACAACGCACTTGGGAATTTCCCCTGCTTGGCAAGACTCCGCACCTGCGCCTTCCCTTCCGCATCTGCGCCATCGCAGGTGCGGACATGACCTTGCACCTACGCCCCCAGCCAAGCCATCCTCTTTTTCTCTTCTGCGACACCAAGGCCACTTCTGCGGCTCCGCACCTGCGGCCAAAACCTCGCAGGGACGGTTACACCAGACACCAACAGCCTTAGCCTTTCTCAACATTCCAAATTAGATTCGATAACCACTTGGAATCCACCCGAGGCCCCCGGGACCCCGTACAATCACACCCACCAGTTCCAAAACATAATGCGGACCTGCTCGAGGCCAAAAATCACATCAAATAACATCGAAACAATGGATCCCAACTCAATTAAATATTTATGAACTTTGAAATTTCCAACTTCTACATTTGATACCGAAATCTATCAAATCACGTCCGATTGACCCCAAATTTTGCACACAAGTCACATTCAACATTACGCAACTGCTCCAAATTTCAGAATCGGAATCCAACCCCGATATCAAAATTTCCACTTCCGGTTCAATTCTTCAAAAACCTTCAAATTTCTAACTTTTGCCAAATGACTCCAAAATGACCTACGGACCTCCGAATTCACTTCTGATCGCGTCCGTAGCACCTGAATCACCATAGAGAGCTATTCCCAGACTTGGAATCCCAAACGGACATCAAGAACACTGAAATGCGCTTCAACCAAGACTTACAAAATTTCTTCTAAAATACTAATTTCCACAATATGCGATGAAATGCTCCCGGGTCATCCAAAACCCGCTCCGAACATACGCCCAAGTCTGAAACATCATATGAACCTGCTGGAACCTTCAAATTCTGATTCTGAGGTCGTTTACTCAAAAATTCAATGTTAGTCAATTCTTCCAACTTAAGGCTTCTGAAATGAGAACTTTCTTTCCAATTCGACTCCGAACTTCCCGAAATTCAGTTCCGACCATGCCTACAAGTCATAATACCTGAAATGAAGCTACTCATGGCCTCAAACCGCCAAACGACGCGTTAGATCTCAGAACGACCGGTCGGGTCGTTACATTCTCTCTCACTTAAACATATGTTCATCCTCGAACGTGCTATGAATTGCTCTGGACTTGTCTGAAATCACTATTCAACACTTTGTGCACCTACCTATGCTACCACCACTCAGTTGAGCACATTAGCTTGATCAAATCTGAAGATATCTTCTTTTCTCTATACAATAAGCTCAGAACCCAGTTCCAACACCCGAAATCCTCTGCCAGGCCTGTTTCCAATATATGAACACAAAATTATTAACTACACGAGGTACCAGAATATGATTGCATGCCTCCACTAAATTAGCACCATACACCACATAACTCATCATTTAACCATAACGACATTCCCTAACCTTAATAGCCAAAATTCTACGAATTTGATGCTCCCAATGCACCTCATGACTTATATATAGGTCCTACTATAACGCTTACGATACCACCGCAACGGAGGAGATGTGTAGAAATTTATAACCAACTGTATAGTCAACAAATCATTAAATCTCTTCTCTTGATTAAAATCGTCACTTCATTACAAACCAAATAATGTTGTTTGTCCTTTAATATACTTCACATAATCTTATCGCACTGATCCCTGATCTGATAATCTCGTCTCACCTAGTATGAACCGCTCAGGAAACAAATCACCCCAGACATGACCAAAAGTCTCACATGAGACCACAATGTGCCAATAAGCCACAATTCAAACATGATACATAAGGAAATGACTCAGGAAGGGACTACTCGACTCACACAACTAATATGAACTTTCCTCAGAAAATACGAAGTAAAACATAAGAAAAGTAAATATAGGGAACCGTATTCAACATCACACTGTTGCAACGCGCAACCCGATCAAATAACATGCCCGTGGCGGCATGCCACCCAATCCAAATAACATAACTGTGGCGGCATGCCATCCGATCCACACATAAGATTCACGTGAGGAGATACACACCGAGCTAAATAGCTCATTACCACAAAATATCAAATATCGGTTACAAGCATGTTAAGTGCATAATACCATTCTGGGAAGACTGATAGATCCATACGCTACAAAACTCAAGCATAGCTAAGGTGTGATATATAATCTGAATCTCAAGAGCTATCCTACTCATATTACATCATCACTACGCGGAATCTCAACACAGAGGAAATTATCAATCCGTTTCACATCTCACACAGCACAATATAATATTTCATGAAATGGACGAAGATGGAACAACATCTAATGTTCTAATATCCCTCTGAGAGAAGCGCCACACTAAAACGAACCCCTCTGACTCACATGGAGCCCATAATCATATTTAAATCCATTCACAACCTTCGAGCCGATTCCGGTCGCACCGAACTAGGCTAATAGCCTTACTTGGGTCCATAATAACCCATTCTTCCTCATAAAGCACAAGAACAACCATCATAGCCGAAGGAAAACCCCTACCTCCGCAACTAAATGAACTGCGCGCCCTCCGGGCATAAACTCTCAAATAAACAATATTAAACTTCTTTATACTTGGTCTCAATCTTCAATCAATTAAGTGACTACATCTCACACTCATACGATCTTCCCGTGGTCACGCTCCCACGACCTTCCACACAAGGTAACAAGTCTTCACATCCGCACCATCGATCACACTAATGCTGTAAAGTCAACCGAGAAATCTGCAACCAGAACGCAAAGCCTCTTACACAACCACCGATCTCAGGTTACACTGAAGACTATATCGGCTTACTCTAAACATCCAAATAAATTTCCTTACTTATCTGAGCTCGTTACATCCTTGTCAACACCGAACCACAACCTTGATCCTTACCTCAAATTCCATACTGCTCACTGCACCTAACATGCCAATATGAAATAGCACAAGAATTCCATCATAAATCCTGAACCACTATTAGGGAGAACACTTTATCACATAGAAACATTTTTCTTAACCTAATTCAAGAGATTCGTAACAATACACGAGCGAATTCTCATAATTCACAAGACATGCAAATCCTAAAGTAATAGTCTATACCACCATAATTCTTCCGAGATTCGCCTACACATAACATTCCCAAAATACTTGGATATTTCCAAATAAAATAAATTACGGCGGCCATCAAACTCCGCACGTTCCATCACAAATCATACGCATAACCTGACCACGCTGAAGGAATTGATCACTGCTATCAATATGCCATTTCAACCACGGCTAACCAATCTAACTTCTTCTACTTTATCGTTAACTTGACTTAGAACTATTGACAACTCCAGTCAACTCATAACAACTCAATTCGCACTCATCCCGAGTGACCCCATTCCACGAGACCACATTGTCCCAAAACCTATGAACCGTCTCATGTCCTCCTTGGACGCATATTCACATCTTCGATCGGTATACCCATTTGATAACCCTTCTATGAACCCGAAGTCATTTTCTCGCTTCTATGAACCCAAATTTTACTCTGCACGCCGAAGATAACATAGAACACTCTAAGCCCCTTAGAATTTACGACCACCCCAAGATAACATAGAACACTCCAATCATTTTCTCTTGCTCACAATTCCGCTGCAAAAGATCGATTCTTAACCATAATGTGGCTTGAAATCCTTAGACACCACATTCTGACCTTCGAATTTACTAGGACCGCTGTTGAGAGTCACCCACTCTGGCTTGGTCCCGAATATAATCAACTCCACGGCTTCGCTTACCTGAACACCTATCTTGAATAATCACCCGACTGAATCACTTCCCTTGCAATTTACCTCTGTACAAATAACAAATCCTGAATCCTTCAAAAGCCTAAACCTTATTCCATAAGGCTAACCTTTGCACACATTTATTAAATCCTATGCTCAATTACTACTCATGTTTTCTTCCCTTAGATATTGTAACCCACTAATATGCCGATAACCAAAATTTTCACCAGTAGATAACCATGCAACCCAATCGTAGGCAGTGGAACTCTCTCACTTAGCCTGAAGCCGTTATTACAAAAATCTGGAACCCACAAAAATCCCTTCTTTTTTGCTGATGTGATCTCGCACAACCAACCTGTCAGTCCCTCTAAATCCTTTTGTTAGCATTTTACAAGCACTTTGAGTCATTAACCACATTCTCATATTCGACCCCTTACTGAAATGTCAGTAAAATACATCACAGAAACTCCGCCAACCACTGATCTTACTCACCGAAGATAACCCACCTACGAAAATTACCAACTGACATCCTCCAGCGACGCTGCACTGCACATTCTCTACAACATCAATACCCCATCCTACGCCCGTTCTCATTTACCAACTTTACCAATTTGTCCGCTCTTTATGGACATCTTCTAGATGCGCGACAATATCTTCTAATCCCAAGTTATATTGCATCATTTTTCATACCAACAAACTTCTTCCTGTTGCATCACATCTCCCGTCCCAATAGTCAAGATTTTAACTTAAGCTCGTGGACCCAATCACCTTCCACTAAACTTCTCATGTCGCTCCAAACTTTTCCTCAAGATATGCAGCTATCTTACCACAGAACTCATATGTTACGCTGCCACTCTCCCACTTTGGTCAAACTCATTTCTTTAAGCAATTGCTCGACTTCCACTTCTTACACCTGGCCTTCTAGAAATTTAACTATTGCTTGACACTTCCCACATGTATTTCCTCATCGTATGCTGCCCAGTTGTTGCCTCAAATAAATATCATTCTCTATAGCACTTAAACCAGCAGACCGCCACAACCTCAAAGCACTCTGAAGATCATCTTCCTCGAGCCGCCCGCATTAGAAATGATTATTCAATCCTAAACCACCGCACACCATGATCTCTTACAACCGTTTCTTCAATACTACTTCACATTACTCTGACCCAATGCAACCAAAGAAACCATAGCATCAATGAGCTTAACACATCCTATTCGATCAAAGACGACGATGCAACATCATTGATGAATATTCCACCCACTTGAAAAACACCTAATCTCATTACTCTATCGACCCAAACCTGATCAATTATAGTCTAATTTTGTTTCCTACGCCAGAAATAAAATACCGAAATCTCAGAACACCGCTCCGGTAGAATTCCAATCAAGTCATTCATTTCCTTGACATATGGGCAAGAATCCTATCATCATATCAATACCGTGCGATAACCACTCATAAGCATCATAACAATCTGAGCATAGCCTCAAATCTCTCAGGAACACAACTACTGAGCTAAAACAAAATAATATATTTCCGCAAAGCAAAGAAAATAGCCCCAACCAAGGAGGCATGGAAAAACATAACGCACCATATCCGTAGTACCATTACAATTCCTCAAATTTTTTATTTATAGAAAGCGCTTCGCGACGTGTAACATTGAGTAAGAAGAAACGTAGGCATAAGCCTCAAAAGGAATCAAATCGCACGGTGAGGAATCAAGAAGGAAAGCACTTCTAACATCCCTGTAGCCTCTCAAACATAAGTACAGACGTCTCCGTATCGATCTGCAAGACTCTACTAGGCTTGCTCATGACTCATGAGACCTAAGGAAACCTGGTGCTCTGATACCACGTTGTCACCACCCAAAATTTGCTAAGGTCATGATGGCGCCGGACACCATTGTGAGGCAAGACAACACTCCATATATAATTAAAATTCTTACTTTAGTAATTTGAAATCGTTACTTTCCATTTCATTCTATAAGAATCAATAAAATTTACTGAATGAGTAATGATGTTTAACAATTTCATTAAGTAATACATCCCATAATCGTCCCTGAATCTAGTGTCACAAGTGGATGAGCGACTACTAGGAAAAATCAAATGAAATACAATAACCGTCCAGATTACAAATGAAATAGTAAAGAAGGTACAACTCAATACTCTAAAGAAGACTCAGTTGGCTGCAGGTTGTCTCGAGAGGTGCAACTCACTTAAGTCCCCATATCAACCATCCCACGGTGCTAAGTGAGGCCACTAGATATACAGGTACATGTGCAACAAATTACACAGCAGGTGTAGTATGAGTATGAAAACAACATGTACTCAGTAAGTATCCCGCCTAACCTCGAAGAGGTAGTGACGTGAGGTCGACTTTGACTATTGCTAGAGGTCAATTTGATATAAACAAGTGTGATGCTAAACATTGATGTTATAATCAGATAAAAATAACAACAGGAAAGGATAACTTCTTCCATAAATTATAAATCTCAGTTTCCGTCATTTCAGTTAACAACTCATATCTCAAGGCAATTAAAAAGTTCAAATCAGAGATGGTATCCAGCAAATATCATGTGCTAGAAATGCCGAGGGTCAAACGGCTCGAACCAATGATAAATGTAAATTGTGTACTATCGAAGGGTCGAAAGACGCGAACATGGATGCTTCTATTACCTCGCTCGCGAATCGTACATGCGACACAATCAAATATAAATTGTAAAGACCCGACCGGTTGTTTTGAGCTCTAGCGCATCACTCAGCAGTTTGAAGTCGTGAGTAGCTCCATTTTAGGTATTATGACTTCTAGGTGTGGTCGAAATTGAATTTCGAAAAGTTTAGAGTTGATTTGGAAAGAAAATTCTCATTTCAGAAGCCTTAAGTTGGAAGAATCAACTAAGATTGGAATTTTGAGTAAACGACCTCCGAATCAGGATTTGAAGGTTCCTGCAGGTTCATATGATGATTTCAGACTTGGGCGTATGTTCGGATCGAGAATTGGATAACCTAGGACTGTTTTGATGCATATTGTTGAAGTCAGCATTTTCGAAGAAATTTTCTAAGTTCGGCTTGAAGCGCATTGTAGTGATATTGATGTTCGTTTGGAATTTCGATCTGGGAATAACTTTGTATGGTGATTCTAGAGTTGGGAGCGCGATCAAAAGTGAATTCGGATATCCGGAGGTCATTTTGAAGTCATTTGGCTAAAGATAGAAATTTGAAAGTTTTTGAGAAATCCGACCGGAAGTGGAAATTTTGATATCGAGGCCGGAATGCAATTATGAAAGTTGGAACATGTCCGTAATGTCGATTTGTGTGCAAAATTTGGGGTAAATCGGACGTGATTTGATAGGTTTCATCATCATATGTAAAAGTTTGAAAGTTGTAAGTTCATAAAGTTGGGATTTGGGCGCGATTCATGGTTTTGATGTTGTTTGATGTGATTTGAGGACTCGAACAAGTCCGCATTATGTTTTGGAACAGGTTGATATAATTGGACGGGGTCCCGGGGGCCTCGGGTAGGTTCCGGGTGATTAACGGATCGAGTTTGAGAGCTTTAAGAAGGCTGGAATTGCTGTCATCTGGTGTGACCGCACCTGTGAGGCTTTGGTCGCAAGTGCAAAGCCGCAGGTGCGAAGGAGTGGTAGTCTGGCTGGGAGCGCAGGTGCGGTGATATTTCCGCACCTGTGAAGTCGCAGATGCGGGCTATGGGGCGCAAATGCGAAGTTGGCTTGAGCTGAGGAAAGTCGTAGGTGCGAAGGGTTGGTCGCACCTGCGTAATCGCAGGTGCGAAAAATGGCCTGGGCAGAATGTTTTAAAACTGAGATTTGTTGGCCATTTCTTCATTTTTCACTTGGTGTGGACGATTTTGAAGGAGCTTCAAGAGAGGGTTTTCGTCAAGGATCACAAGGTAAGTAATTCCTTCATGTTTATAAGTTAAATATAAGGTTATTACATGGAATTATACATGAAAAATGTGGAAAAATTTGAAGAAAACCTAAAAATGGTAATTTGGATTTTTAGCCCCAAATTTGAGCATGGAATTTAGTGTAAATAGTAGAATATATCTTCGAGAAATTTCGGATTCCGGGCACATGGGCCCGAGGGCATTTTGGTCAATTCACTGAGCGGGGTTGGGAAATTATATAATTTGGAATTTGTTGCAAAATATTAGAGTATATTTTCATTGGTTTGCCGTTATTTGGATAGTTTTGGGGCGTTGTGCGTCCGTTGGAGTTGTCAGAAGGCTTGGAAGCCGGTTATGGAATTTCGGAGCGAGTTAAGTCTCCTTTCTAACTTTGTGAGGGGGAATTGTCCTCCTAGGTGAACTAATTAAGTATGTGCTATTATCTTCGCGGTCTACGTACGCACGAGGTGACGGGAGTCCGTGCGTAACTACTATTATGCCATGTCCGGGTAGTCTAAGTCCCACTAGCATGCTTTACTTGTTCTACTTGTGACCTTGTCAGTAAAAGATCATGTGATGCTTTCAATTAGTATTTAAATCTCTGAGAAGGATAGAGTTTACTTTTCTTAATCACCTAGAAGGAGAATTGATTCTTCCTTGGATAATTGTGTTTCGGATAAATCAATAAAGTTTAGAACCATGCCGAAATTGTCAAGTAAATCTCCAGAAAGGTTTTAAATACTATTCTCATTTTTATTAGAAGGAGAATTTTATCACTTCATTGAACAACAAATTTTCTTGATAAAAATGTGGTTTATTGGTGTGAATATGTGTAACTTTGGGTGCCTGAGTCGCATGTATGATTTGTGAGCATGATGACCCTGTATTTACGTATATTTATACAGGGACCCGAGTCGCAGGTATGATTCGCGAGCGGGGTAGCCCTAGTATTATTTTAACCGCGTAACATGTTCGATTCGCGAACGGGGGAGATATATGCATCTATGGTTCGAGTCGTTCGACCCTCGGCAGTGCACAGTTTATTATTGTTGGTCCGCGTTGTTCGACCCTCGGCATTGCTTGCGCAAGATATTTACAGCGTATTTTCTGTGATTTTTGCTTGATTACTGGCCTGGAATTTTAATTTGTCAACTAAAATGACAGAGATTTATAGTTATTAAAGATTTTTGGAAGAAGTTGTTCCTTCCAGTTGATTATTTGTTATTTGATAAAATCACCCATGTTGATTAATTGTTATTAATATGACGAAGATTTAAAGTGTTAAATGTGGAAAGAGTTGATATTATTTATTCCTGATTTTAATAAATTGCCTATGATAATCATGCTTAGTGTCACACCTGAATATACTAAATTGACCTTTAGCAAGTGTCTAGTTTGACCTCTCGTCACTACCTCTCTGAGGTTAGGCAGGCGACTTACTGAGTACACGTTGTTTTTTGTACTCATGCTACACTTGATGTGCATTCTTATTGCACAGGTACTTTCATAGCGATGTGGCGGATTTGGAGACTTAGGCAAGCAGCATCATCCGAAGGCGATTCACAGCTAACGGAGTCTTCCTCATACTGTATTACATTATTTTTAATTTCCTTGTCCACTTGTATTTCGAACAAGCTTTGTAGAAATTGTAAAATTCTTAGAAATTGCTCATGTACTTGTGACACCGGGTTCTGGGAGGTGTTGGGATATATTTGCTAAAATAGGACTATTTAAAACATTGTATTTACTTAACGGATTTTTATTTAGTTACTATGTAATAAGTGAAAGGTAATGTTTTTCATAAATGCTAAAACATGAAATTATTTCAATTAATTAATGATTGGCTTGCCTGACAATGATATCCGGCGCCATCACGACCTTATGGATTTTGGGTCGTTACAACAGGGTATCAGAGCTTTAGGTTCCCGTAGGTCTCACGAGTCATGAGCAAGTCTAGTAGAGTCTTGCGGATCGGTACATAGACGTCTATACTTATCTTCGAGAGGCTACAGGGCTGTTAGGAGTACTTCCCTTCTTGATTCCTCATCGTGCGATTTGATTCCTTTAATGTTTATGCCTACGTTTCTTTCTACTCAATCTTACGCGTCACGAAGCGCTTGCTATGAATCAGGAATCTGAGGAATTGAAATGGTGCTACAGATGTAATTTGCGATATTCTCCATGTGTAATTGGTTGGTGTTGTTTTTATGGCCCTGCAAAAGAATAATATGTTGTTTCAGCTCAGTAGCCGTGTTTCTGAGAGCCTTAAGGCTATGCTCAGGTAGTGATGATGCTTGCCATTGATTATCACGCGATGTCGATATGATGATAGAATGCTTGCCCGTATTTTGGGGTTGATGAATGGTTTGAAGGGAGTTCTTCTCAGAGTGTGATTTCTAGATTTCAACATTTTAGTTCCGGCAGAGGTAAGGCATTTGGACTATAGATGGTCAGGTTTTGGATTGATAAAGTAGTAAGACTTGGTGTTTTCAAGAAAGGTGGGATATTCACCTGTGACGTGATATCGTCGTCATTGATCGAATGGAATGTGTTAAGTTTGTCGGTGCAATGGTTTCTTCGGTTGCGTGGTCAGAGTATTTTGAAGAGTGTTGAAGAAGAAGCTGTCGGAAACTGTGAGGCGCGGCAGTTCAGTATTGGATAAGTATTGATAAAGAATGTAGCTCGAGAAAGGTGATCTTCGGAGAGTTTGAAGTCGTAGTGATATGCTGGGTTTAAGAACTACAGAGAATGATATTGAATTGAGGCTAGGCGGTGGTTCCATTTCTAGAAGGCCAGGTGTAAGAAGCGGAGGATGAGCAGTCGCAAAGTGGGGGAGCGACAGCATAGCTTGGAATTAGAAGATATTGTCGCACATTTAATGGATGTCCATGAGGAGCGGACGGACTAGTAATGTTTGTAAATGAAGCAGGACGGAGGATGGGGTATTGATGTCGCAGAGAGCGTGCATTTCAGTGTCGTTGGAAGGTGTGCGCGGGTGATTTCCACAGGTGGGTTATCTCTTGTGAATAGGTTAGCAGTGTCATGGTTGGCATGTTTCTGTGAGAGGTTCTAGTGGCTATTCGGTAGGAGACAGAATGTGTGAATGATGCTAGAGAATTTGAGTATTTAGGGAGTGCTAACAAGAGAATTTGGAAGATTTGGACGGATTGGTTGAGCAAGATAATGTCAGCAAAGGAGAGAGGATTTCGGTGGGGTCTAGAATGATGCAAGGAGTAGCTTCAGGCTAAGTGGGAGAGTCCCACCGCCTGTGATGGGGTTGCAGGAATATCATCTGATGGGGTCTCGGATTATCGGCGTATTGGCAAGTTATTTCAGCTAAGGGGAAAGGAGTAAAAATGGTAATTGTGCATGGGATTTTAGTAATATTTGCAAAGGTTGGCCCTATTAGACCAGAGTTATGTTTTGGGAGTGTTCTATGTTATTTTCAGCGTGCAGGATAGTATTGGAGGAGTGAGAGAAATAAACTCCGAGTTATTGAAAGATTATCAGGAGGATATGGGACGGGTTGGGGGATTTAGACAGCATGATCTCGTGAATCAAGGTCACTGGGGATGAGTGAGGATTGATTTGCTATGAGTTGAATGGGGTTACTATTATTTCTGAGGTAGTTAAGAATGATTAAAAGAAGATAGATTGATTAGCCATGGTTGAAATTATACATTTACGGTAGTGATCAGTTCATTTGATGTGATTAAGTTATGCATATGGTTTGTGCCGTTGTATGCGAAGCATGTCAGCCGTCAAAATTGATTTTATTTGGAAGCATTCAAGTATTATGGCCTGTCAGGTGCTGGCGGATCCCAGAAGGGTTATGGTGGTATAGACTGCTACTTAAGGATTTGCATGTTGGGTGATTTAGAGAATTCACTCGAGTGTTGTGATGGTTCTCTTGAATTGAGTTAAGTAAAAGGGTTCTATGTGATGAATTGCTCACCCTATCCGTGGTTCAGAAGTTATGATTGAATTCTTGCGCTACCTCATATTGGCATGTTAGGTACGATAAGTAGTATGTAACTGGGAGTAAGAATCGAGATTGCGATTCGGTGTTAACAAGGATGTCATGAGCACGGATGGGCAAGAATAAGGGATTTGAAGTTTAGAGTAAGCTGGTGTTATCTTCAGTGTCACTTGAGATAGATATTCGGTGAAAGAGGCTTTGTACCCTGGTCATGGGTTCTTGATGTGTTTTACAGTATTAGTGTGGTCGGTTGTGCGGGTGTGCAGACTTGTTACCTTGTGTGGAAGGTTGTGGAAGCATGACCGTGAGAAGATTGTATAAGTGTGACATGTAGTCACATAATTGGTTGATGATTTAGGCAAAGTATAAGGAAGTGCAACATTGCTTATTTGAGAATTTATGCCTGGAGGGCGTTCGGTTTAGTTAATTATGGATTATGGGGTGTTTTTCATTGTGATGATGGTTGATCTCATGTATTATGAGAGAAAGTGGGTTAATACGGACCCAGGTAAAGCTATTAGCATAGTTTGGTGTGAGCAAGGTAGAATCGATGTTTGTGGATGGATTTAAATATGATTATGGGCTCCGTATGAGCCAGGCTTGTTCATTTCAGTAGAGCGCTTTTTCATGGAAGGGTATTAGAACAACAGATGTTGTTCCGTCTTCGTCAAATTCCTATGATATTATGATTGTGTCGTGTGAGTTGTGAAACGATTTGATAATTTCCTATGTGTTGAGGTCCCGCGTAGTGGGATGTTATGTGAGAATGATAGCTCTTGAGATCCAGAGTGTGTATATATATATATATATATATATCGCACCTCAGTTGTGCTTGAGTTTTGTAGCATACGGCTTTATCAGTCTCCCCATGATGGTATTATGCACTTAGCAACTTATGATCGATAATCAGTAATTTGTAATAGTGAGAAAATCAGCTCCGTATATATCTTCTTATGTAAATTTATATGTGGATCGGGTGGCACGTTGCAACGGGTATGGTATTTTCATCGGGTTGCACGTCGCTACAGTGTGATGATGAGTAAGGTTCATATATTTATTTTTCTTATGTTCTACTTCCTATTTTTTGAGAAAAGTTCATATTAGTTGCGTGAGTTGAATTGTCCCTTCCTAAGTCGTTTCTTATTATCATGTTCGAATTATGGCCTATTGGCGCAATGTGGTATCATGTGAGGTTGTTGGTCATGTTTGGGGTGATTTGTTGTCTGAGTAGTTCATACTAGGTGAGACGAGATTATCGGATCAGGGATCAGTGCGATAAGGTTATGTGAAGTGTATATTAAAGGACAAATACCATTATTCAGGTTCATAATGAGGTGGTGATTCTAGTCAAGATGAGATATTCAATGATTTGTTAACTCTGCAGTTGGGTATGAATTTCTACACATCTCCTCCGTTATGGTATTATCGTCAGCATTATATCAGGATGTATGTATATATATCACGAGGTGCATTGGGAGCATCAAATTCATGGAATTTTGGCTATTAAGGTTCAGGGAACGTCATTGTGGTTGATGATGAATTTTGCGGTGCATGGTGCTAATTCAGCAAAGGTATACATTCATGTTCTGATATATCATGTGGCGGTTGATAAGGTGTTTATATATTGGAACTAGGCCTGGCAGAGAAAAATTCAGGTATTGGAACTAGGTTCTCATCTTATTATATGGATAAAAGAAGAAATCTTCAGATTTGATCATGCTAAAGTACTCAATTGGGTTGTGGTAGCACGGGCAGGTACACGAGGTATTAAACCGTGATTTCAGATAACTCTAAAGCAGTTCTTAGCATGTTCGATGACGAACGTCTGTTTAGGTGTTATGACTTGTAGGTGTGGTCGAAATTGAATTTCGGAAAGTTTAGAGTTGATTTGGAAAGAAAATTCTCATTTCAGAAGCCTTAAGTTGGAAGAATCAACTAAGATTGGAATTTTGAGTAAACGACCTCTGAATCAGGATTTGAAGGTTCCTGCAGGTTTGTATGATGATTTTGGACTTGGGCGTACGTCCGGATCGGGCTTCGAATAATCCGGGAGCATTTCGATGCATATTGTGGAAGTCAATATTTCGGAAGAAATTTCTTAAGTTCGGCTTGAAACGCATTGCAGGGGTATTGATGTCTGTTTGGGATTCCGAATCTAGGAATAGATTTGTACGGTGATTTTGGAGTTGGGAGCGCGATCGGAAGTTAACTTGGATGTCCGAAGGTCATTTCGAAGTCATTTGGCTAAAGATAGAAATTTGAAGGTTTTTGAGAAATCCGACCGGAAGTGGAAATTTTGATATCGAGGTCGGAATGCAATTCCAGAAAGTTGGAGCAGGTCTGTAATGTCGAATACGACTTGTGTGTAAAATTTTGGATCAATCGGACGTGATTTGATAGGTTTCGGCATCAGATGTAGAAGTTGGAAAGTTCTAAGTTCATAAAGTGGGGATTTGGGTGCGATTCGTGGTTTCGATGTTGTTTGATGTGATTTGAGGCCTCGAGAAAGTCTGCGTTATGTTTTGGAACAGGTTGGTATAATTGGACGGGGTCTCGGGGGCCTCGGGTAGATTCTGGATGATTAACGGATCGAGTTTGAGAGCTTGAAGAAGGCTGGAATTGTTGTCATCTGGTGTGACCGCACCTGCGAGGCTTTGGCCGCAGGTGCGAAGGAGTGGTGGTCTAGCTGGGAGCGCAGGGGCAATGATATTTCTGCACCTGCAAAGTCGCAGATGCAGGCTGTGGGGCGCAGGTGAGAAGTTGGCTTGAGCTGAGGAAAGCCGCAGGTGCGGAGGTATGGTCGCACCTGCGGAATCGCAGGTGCGAGAGTTCAATCGCAACTGCAAAAAATGGCCCGGGCAGAATGTTTTAAAACCAAGATTTATTGGCCATTTCTTAATTTTTCACTTGGTGTGGACGATTTTTGAGGAGCTTCAAGAGAGGGTTTTCGTCAAGGATCACATGGTAAGTAATTCTTTCATGTTTCTAAGTTAAATACAAGGTTATTGCATGGAATTATATATGAAAATTGTGGAAAATTTTGGAAAATATTGAAGAGAACCTAGAAATGGTAACTTGGATTTTTAATCACGAATTTGAGCATTGAATTTAGTGTAAATCATATATTTGAACTAGTAATAGTAGCTACGTACGGACTCTCGTCACCTCGTACGTACGTAGCCCCCACACATATTAGCACATATTTAATTATTTCACCTATGAGGACAATTCCCTCTTACAAGGTTAGAAAGGAGACTTACCGCGCTCTGAAGACTCATAACCGGCTTCCAAGCCCTTCCGATGACTCAAATTGATGCACAACGCCCCAAAACAATCCAAATAACGGGAAAACCAATGAAAATATACTCTAATACTTATAACAATTCAAATTATATAATTTCCCAACTCCGCTCGGAAAGTATATAAAATCACCATCGGGCCCACGTGCCCGGATTCCGAAGTTTTTCAAAGATAACGATTACCCATAACTTTATGAACTCAAATATATAATTTTCTTTCAATTTCATGCCCAAATTCGTGGTCAAAATTCAAAAATACAAATTCTAGGTCTTCCCACCAAAACCCCAAATTTCTATAAACTTTCATGTTAAATATATACATAATCATGTATTTAACTCAATAACTAGCATAGATCACTTACCTCATGCTTGGTGGTGAAAATGGCACCTAAATGTTGCTCCAACATTGGCTTCCATGGAGAAAATATGGTGGAAATGAGCCAAACCCTCGTCTTAAAATAACACACTGCCCAGCCCGCTTTTTCGCACCTGCGGTCAACCAGCCGCATTTGAAGTCTCGCAGCTGCGGCCAAAACAACGCACCTGCGCATTCCCCCTGCCTGGCAAGACTCCGCACCTGCACCTTCCCTTCTGTATTTGCGCTTCGCTGGTGCGGACATAACCTTGCACCTGCGCCCCCAGCCAACCCATCCCCTTTACCGCTACTGCGACACCAAGGCTGCTTCTACGGCTTCGCACCTGCGGCCAAAACCTTGCATGTGCCCCCAGGACCCTGTCCAATCACACCCACCACTTCCAAAACTAAATACGGACCTTCTCAAGGCCTCAAATCACATCAAATAACATCGAAACAATGGATCGCAACTCAATTAAATCTTTATGAACTTTGAAATTTCCAACTTCTACATTCGATGTCGAAACCTATCAAAACACGTCCGATTGAACCTAAATTTTGCACACAAGTCACATTCAACATTACGGACCTACTCCAACTTTTAGAATTTGAATAAAACCCCGATGCCAAAATTTCCACTTCCGGTTCAATTCCTAGAAAATCTTCAAATTTCTAACTTTAGCCAAATGAATCCAAAATGACCTACGGACCTCCGAATTCACTTCCGATTGCGCCCCTAACACCAGAATCACCATACAGAGCAATTCCCAGACTTGGAATCCCAAACGGACATCAATAACACTGAAATGCACTTCAACCCAGATTTATGAAATTTCTTCCAAAATACTAACTTCCACAATATGTGCCGAAACTCTCCCGGGTAATCCAAAACCTACTCCGAACATACGCCTAAGTCCAAAATATTCATACGAGCCTGTTGGAACTTTCAAATCCTAATTTTGAGGTCGTTTACTTAAAAATCCAATCTTAGTCAATTCTTCAAACTTAAGGCTTCCGAAATGAGAACTTTCTTTCCAATTCGACTCTGAACTTCACGAAGTTCAGTTTTGACCACGCCTATAAGTCATAATGCCTCAAATAAAGTTGCTCTTGTCTTCAAACCGCCAAACGACGCGTTAGATCTCAGAACGACCGGTCGAGTCATTACATCATAGTTATATTGTAGGCGTTTATATAATTTCATTCATTAAGGCCATGCGTATCGGCCAATAGAAACCATATAAGTCCACCGACTAAGGTTGTAGTATTCAAATGACTTATGAAAATTACATCGTTGCAATTTATAGTTATATTATAGACGTTTATATAATTCCATACATTACGGGCATCCGTATCGACCAATGGCAACCATATAAATCCACCGACTAAGTTTGTAGTAGTCAAATGACCTATGATAATTACATCGTTGTGATTCATAGTTATATTATATCCGTTTATATAATTTAAAACATTAAGGTCATACGTATCGGTCAATGGCAATCATATAAGTCCACCAACTAAGGTTGTGGTAGTCATATGACCTATGCTAATTATATTGTTGCAATTCATAGTTATATTATAGCCATTCATATAATTTCATACACTAAGGTCATATGTATCAGCCAGTGGAAATCATATAAGTCCACCGACTAAGGTTGTAGTAGTCATATGACTTATGCTAATTACATCGTTGAGATTCATAGTTATATTATAGCCGTTTATATAATTTCATACGTTAAGGTCATATGTATCAGCCAAAGTCAACCATATAAGTCCACAGACTAAGGTTGTAGTAGTCATATGACCTATTCTAATTACATCATTGTGATTCAAAGTTATATTATAGCCGTCTATATGATTTCATTCAGTAAGGTCATACGTATCTGCCTATAGCAACCATATAAGTCCATTAACTAATATGATTGTAGTCATATAACCTATGCTAATTATGTCATTGTGATTCATAGTTATATTATATCCGTTTATATGATTTCATTCATTAAGGCCATACGTAACGGCCAATGGCAACCATATAAGTCCACCGACTTAGGTTGTAGTAGCCATATGACCTATGCTAATTACATTGTTGAAATTCAGAGTTATATTATAGCCGTCTATATAATTTCATTCACTAAGGTCATACGTATCGGCCTATAGGAACCATATAAGTCATTCACTAATATGATAGTAGTGATCATATAACCTATGCTAATTATATCGTTGTGATTCATAGTAATTGACCTTTTATATAATAGTCATTTATATAATTTAATTCATTAAGTTCATATGTATCAGCCTGTAGCAACCATATAAGTCCATTCACTAATATGGTTGTAGTCATATAACCTATGCTAATTATATTATTGTGATTCATAGTAATATCGACCGCTTGTATAATAGCCGTCTATATAATTTCATTCATTAACATAATATGTATGACCTTATTTATATAATATTAAATATATAGGTATATGTATATTTTTTGGTTAATCTTAATTATAATAAAAGGAAAATCATGATTAAATTTTAGAACTAATGTATTCTAGCTTCTTTATTAGGAGGGAAAACAAGATGACATTTTTGGACTAAAATGTTAAATACAATTTTCGGAGGGAAACAAAGGGAAACGTAAAAATATGGTTGGAGGGAAATTGAAAGTTTTTACTCTTTATATATCTTTTAAACACAAGAACAACATCTCCAACTCTCTAAACAAAATAGATACTCTAAACATTAATTCTAACAGATTGAATGAAGAAGAATTCTATCCATGGTTACAGATGAAAGTGCCCAGATCGTACATTAAGTGTGATTATCTGGTAATTTTATTTTTGTTAAATTCTCATGATATGTTAACTGTTGATTATTTCAACTAGCAATGAATCCTAAACCCTATCTTTACATTATGTTCTTGCAGTTTCTTCCAAAGAGTATTTGTGGCTATTTTCCTCCTATTTTGGTTAAAACAATGCTTCGTTGTCATGGGAAGGAGTGGTCACAAATGGTGTTTGGAGAAGACTCGTCAATGGGTGGTAACAATTTGTTGTCGACAATAATCTGAAGAAAGGGAATGTTCTTCTCTTTGAACTAATTCAAGCTACATTAGGGGATGTGATCTTATCTGTTGAAGAGTTAGGATTAACTAATGCTCATCTTGGTAATTTCTCCTCGTTAGTTATATGTAATGACTTCAAATGGATCAAAGTAATGGATTAATATGATTGTTCTTTATATTTTTTGTCTTTTTTGGTAACGACCCGGCCGGTCGTTCCGTGAGATTTACCCTGTTTCCCCCATTGGTGCATTTGTCATATATTGCTTGCCTGTTTATGTTGTGTTGGGTAAGTTGGTTTGGGTCCGGAGTGGTCATGGTGAGAAATAAGGCATTTAGTCTCCTAAAGTAGCCTTAAAGTTGAGAAAGTTAACTGAGAGTTGACTTATTGGTGAAGGACCTCGGGATGCATATTCTATGGCTCGGATAGCTTCGTTAGGTGATTTGGGACTTAAGAGTGTGTTCGGAATGAAGTATTGATGTTTGTTGTAGAATTAGGCTTGAATAGGCGAAAGTTAGTTTTTGGCGATTTTTGGTTGGCAGTGGAAAATAGGATATCGGCGTCGGAATGGGATTCTAGAAGTTGGAACAGCTCCGCAATGTCATTTTGGATATGTGTACAAAATTTCAGGTCAATCGGAGGTGTTTTGGTTGGTTTCGGCGTAGTTGGAGAAATTTGGAAAGTTTCAGAGTTCATAGGTTCGAATTTGATGTAATTTTTGTGTTTTCACGTTGTTTTTAGTGTTTCGAAGGCTCGAATAAGTTGGAATAATGCTATGGGGTGTGTTGGTATGTTTGGTTGGGGCCTCGAGAGGCTCGGGGTTGATTTCGGATGGTTGGTGGAGTTTTGAACTTGGAAAAGTTGCAGCAAATGGCTGCTGGTGTATTTTTCTGGTGTTGGCCGCACCTGCGGATGGGTAGCCGCAGGTGCAACATCGCAGGTGCGAAAGGACATGTGCAGGTGCAAAAGGAGGCTAGGCAGGGGAAATCCACAGGTGCGAAGAGTTGGCCGCACCTGCGAAGCCGCAGGTGCAAAGAAGTAGTCGTAGGTGCAAAAATTGGTCCGTTAGTGGGATTGCGCAAGTGCGCACCTGGGATCGTAGGTGCAACTAAGGGTCCGCAAGTGCGATTGAGGGTCCACAGGTGCGGAATTTCTGGGCAGAACAGTATAAAAGAGACCTCCGTGAAATTTTATTCATTTCACCATTGTTGCATGCAGTTGGAGCTCATTTGAAGGCAATTTGAAGAGAGAATTTGTGGTTCTTCAGTGGAGGTAAGTTCTCGAGTTATTAAAATTGATTCTATGCTATTTTGTTCGGATTAGGCTTGTAAATTGAACGATTAAAGTAGGAAAAGGTAGGGACAAATGGGTGGAGGATTGGAAAATTCTTTTGGCAATTTGGGTAGGCAATTGTGGTCCGATTGTGGTGTTTTTGGTATGTGTAGAATCATGGGAGGTCAAGGTTTCTAGTGATGTTAAATTTATCGAATTCCTAGATGTTTGGTCGAATTTCGAGATTCTTGTATAATTTGATAGTTTCGATCCCGGGGCTCGGGTTTGGCCGAATTTCGAGATTCTTGTATAATTTGATAGTTTTCGATTGGGTTGTGTTCCTTTAGTATATATTGATGATGTTAGAATGGTTTTGGCTAGACTCGGAGCAATCGGGAGCTAATTTGAGGGGCAAGAGCATAGCAGACTAGTGTTGTGGCTCGGTAGAGGTAAGTAATGGTTATAAATCTTGTTGAGGGTATAAAACCCCGAACTTCATATTTCTCACTGATTTTAGAATAGCGCACATGTAGGATGACGAGTATATGGCGCGCACTGATTTTTTGATTTGACTTGGTCCTCTCCGCTGCAACTATTGAGTTGCATATTTTACTCAGAACCTTATGTTAAATTGTTCTAATGATTGTTGCAATATTTGGGCTATAGGCCATGTTTGGGGCCTCGTGCCGATCTGTTTAGACCCCTTGGGGGATTTTTACTTATGTTTTCCTCACTTTTTATTGATGATTTCACTCAGTCACGTTGTGCTTACTGTTTTCGAAACTCAGCATGATTTACACTACTTTGAGATTTAAAAAAATGATGTTTTTGGTCGAGTACCCCGTTTTACTGATTCACCCGAGGGGCTTTTGAGAGGTTCTATTGAGTAAGGCCGAGGGCCTGATTGTGAGGATATGATATGTCACAAGGTGGCTTGATATTAGCGCTTGAGCTGAAGGAGCCCCTCCGGAGTCTTCACATATCCCCATTGAGCGCACTGAGTGCCGAGTGCCGAGTGACGAGTGATTGGGAGGCATGAGTGACTGCGAGGTATGCCCGAGGGGCTGATTATGGGTGATGGTGAGGTATGCCCGAGGGGCTGATTATGACTGATTATGAGGCATGCCCGAGGGGCTGATTATGATACATGTTTTTGCCCGATGGGCCTATTTATGATTTATTTCATTTTCATACTAAATCTTTCGGTTTGCAGTTGATGGAAATATACATTTTTCAAAGGATTTTTCTGAAGTTGGTTTTAAGGCATGATGATTTCATATATCTATGTTTATACTGTTGGGAAGAAAGGTTGTGCATGTTATGAATTGATGATATTGATTTTCATGTGTTTTCTTGCCGCTTAGACTTGATTTATTTTCATTACCACTGAGTTGGCGTACTCACATTACTCCTTGTACCCCTGTGTGCAGGTTCAGGTGCAGATACTGAGCTTTAGCTATCTATTCTGTGCGGAGCCGGAGTGCGGGATATAGAGGTAGTTGTTCAGCGTCCGCATCATCTCTGTTTTCCGTTCTTGTTGTATCTAGCTATTTATTCGGAGGTTTTGTATTATATAGTATACCTTTTCGGCTTATATCTCTTAGATTCTTATGACATGTTGGCTTCGGGTTTTGTGGTTGGTTGAGCTATTTATTGGCCTAATGTATTTAGTAATTCTGTATATTTTATGAAATGCTTGAAATTGGTTGGGATTTTTAAGGAAACTGTAAACATGTGATTATTGGCTAGCCTAGTTCCATGATAGGCGACATCACGACCAGTTTAGGATTTGGGGTCATGACAGTTTGGTATCAGAGCCTAGGTTACATAGGACTCAACGGTCATGAGAAGGTTTAGTAGAGTCTTGCGGATCGGTACGGAGACGTCTGTACTTATCTTCGAGAGGCTGCAAAACTCTTAGGAAACATTTCTATCTTTCTTGAACTCTTTCGTGCTAATCTATTGATTCTTGAAATCTAAACTTACGTTGTGTCACTCTCTCACAGATGGTGAGGACACGCATACTGATCAGAGTGACTAGACGCCAGCTAGACAAGTGAGAGCTCGAGGCTGCGGTCGAGGTTGTGGTAGAGGTAGGGGGCCAGCCTGCGCAACAACCAGGACAGTACCATAGGATTCCCCTATTATTCAAGATCAGGTTCCTGCCGATGGTGTTCCAGCAGGACAGGCTCAGACACCAGCAGTGCCTATGGTTATTTTGGGTCTTCAGGAGACCCATTCTCAGATATTGACAGTGTGCACCAGTTTGGCTCAGGCAGTCGCTATGTCTTCTACTGCCACCACAGCTCAAGCCAGGGGAGGCAATCAGACTCCGGCTGCCCGGACACCTAAGCAGGATGTACGGGGTATTCAGACACGGGGAGCAGCCCCAGCTCAGACAGTTGCTCTGGTCCAGGATTATATGGTCCCTGCTATGCCTGAGGACGAGCAGTGCAGGTTGGAGAGGTTCAGCAAACTTCAGCCTCCGACTTTCAGCGGTACAGAGGGCGAGGATACTACGTACTGCAGGTATTTTGGAGACCAGTTATGTCTCACTTGTTACATTTCAGTTTGCGGTGCTGCCTTTACTTGGTGGGAGTTATTCGAGAGGCATAGGCCGGTTGGTTCATCACCTCTCACCTGGCAGCAGTTCTCCATGATCTTTCTGGAGAAGTATGGTCCTCAGTCCCACAGAGAGGAGCAGTGCAGGCAGTTTGAGTAGTTGCACCAGTGAGAGTTATCAGTTACTCAGTACGAGATGGGGTTTTCCGAGTTTGCTAGGCATGCTTCTGAGATTGTCCCTACTAATAAAGAGAGGGTGAGGAGGTTTTTATATGGTCTTACTTATTAGCTCCGGCTATTTATAACTCGGGAGAGAGTATCAGGTGGTTCATTCAAGTAGGTTGTTGACATAGCTCGAGATATTCAGTCTGTTCGTCGCCAGGAGCGGGAGGCCATGAGGCCTCGTGGTTCGGGCAGCTCTAGTGGTGCTCCCTTCAGGGGGCAGTTTCATCAGGGTAGGGGTCGTTCATTCAGGCCTCCTCAGTCGGCCCGCCCTGCGTATAGTGGTGCATCTTCGGGGCATGGTCCCCGTGGTTCTTAGCCAGGCCGTACGTCATTTGGTGCCCTCCCAACCTAGAGTGAAGCTCGAGCACCCCTAGTTCAGAGTTCTCCTAAGCATGAGTCTTCCAATGGCTGTTCTAGTGCTAATGGTTTCTATCACTCCCCGCCTCCAGCTCCAGGGAGTTGTTTTGAGTGTGGAGAGTTCGGGAACATGTGGAGGCAGTGCCCCTGATGAGAATTGCGAGGACCCTGCCCCGACAATACAACACCATAAGCTGAGAAAGGTGGCTGTGGAGATCTAAATGGGCGACCTCTGCTAGGCTGAAATTTCCCTATGGGAGGAGCACCTCTAAAGCTACCTTATCCCTGAAGCCTCTTAGCCTCCCTCTCCTCATGCTCATGCCTCCGAACCGACTCAATGTCTCGAGCTATATCAATAACCTGCTCAAATGTGGCTCCAGACACCCTCTCTCAGGTCATCAAAATCCGAAGCTGATACGTGAGACCATCCACAAATCTCCTGATATGCTCCCTGTCTTTGGGGAATAACTCTGAAGCATGTCTGGCCAACTCAGCAAACCTCATCTCGTACTGAGTAACTGACAACTCTCCCTGGCGCAGCTCCTCAAACTGCATGCGCTACTCCTCTCTATGGGACTGAGGAACATATTTCTCCAAAAAGATCGTGGAGAACTGCTGCCAGGTGAGCGGTGCTGAACCAACTGGCCTACGCCTCTCGAATGATTCCCACCAAGTAAAAGCAGCACCAACAAACTGATAGGTAGAAAATTAAACCCCGATGGTCTCCAGAATACCTACAGCACGAAGCATCTTTTGACATTTAACAAGAATACCTTGGGCATCCTCGCCCTCTATGCCATTGAAAGTCGGAGGCTGAAGTTTGCTGAACCTCTCCAGCCTGCGCTACTCATCCTCAAGCATAGCAGGGACCACATAACCCTGAACCGGAGCAACTGGCTGATCTGAGGCTGCTCCCGATTCCTGAATACCTCGTACAACTGGCTCAGGTGCCCGGGCAGCTGGAGTCTGATTGCCTCCCCTGGCCAGAGCTGCATTGGCAGTAGTGGTCATAACCACTGCCTGAGCTAAACTGGAACACACCGTCAAAATCTAAGTCAGGGTCTCCTGAAGATCCGGAATAACAATAGGCACAGCAGGTGCCTGAGCCTGTCCCGCTGGAGCAATGTCGGCGGGAACCTGATCCTGAATGATAGGGGGATCCTGCTGCACTGTCTCGGCTGCTCCACGGGCAAGTCCCCCAGCTCTACCATGGCCCCGGCCCCTTGTGGGTCTTGCTGGTGCCTAGTCACCCTGATCGGTATTGCTTGTCCTCACCATATGTGAGAGAATGAAACAACATAAGTTTAGATTTCAAGAATCAATAGATTGGCACGAAAGAGCTCAAGAATATAGAGATGTTTTCTAAGAGTTCTGCAACCTCTTGAAGATAAGTACAGATGTCTTCGTACCGATCTGCAAGACTCTACTGAACCTGCTCATGACTGTTGAGTCCTATGTAACCTAGAGCTTTGATACCAACTTATCACGACCCCATATCCTAAATGGCCGTGATGGCGCCTACCGAGGAACTAGGCTAGCCAACCATCTCATTACTACGCATTTGTTCAATTATAAAAGTTCATAATTTAATAATAAGCAGCAACCATAGCATAGAAATAATTTATTTAATTCTTAACGCCCCAATAATAATCTAAACAACTCTCCCAAGACTGGAGTCAACATGGTCACGAGCATCTACAAAATAAAACTAACTCTACTAATGTCTTAAATAAAGTCTAGGAATGAAATGCTAAAACTAAATAAGGAAGGGAAATAGAGAAGCTATGGACGCTGGACAGCTACCTCAAAATCCCGTAACTGCTGCTAACAAACTGAGACAAATACTGCTCCGGGCCGTCACCTGAATCTATGCACAGAGGCACATGGAGTAATGATGAGTGCGCCAACTCAGTAGTAATGAAAATAAATCATAGTCTGAGAAATATAAAACACACAGCACATATACACCAATTCACAAAACTAGTAAAACACCAAGTCACCATAAAGTATTCATCAAATACATAAGTTCAAAAGCTAATTTCCAGAAATCCTCTTCTTTTTTTTCAAAACAAGTATAATATCAATATAACTCAGTAAAAATCAGTTTGAAAAACGAAGTAAATCATAGTTCGAAAACTCAGGAAAATCCTCATAAAACTGCCCCTCGGGCTAAAAGTCATTTCTCGTAACCATTGCCCATCAGGCATCCTCACCATCACTCAATATCAGCCCATCAAGCATCCTCACAGTCACTCAGTATCAGCCTATCAGGCATCCTCACAGTCACTCAGTATCAGCACATCAGGCATCACTCATTAGCTACCTGCGCTCACTGGGGGTGTGTACAGACTCCGGAGGAGCTCCTACATCCCAAGCGCTATAAAAAGCCACATCATGGAATAAATCACTCATAATATAGGCCCGCAGCCTCACTCGGTCAAACACTCTTAATTTTCCCTTCAGGCCATAAATATAACGGGTTCTCGACCCAAAATAGTGTTTCATTTTCAAGAAATAGTTTCAAAAAAACTCTGAGTATCAAAACAATTATCAAGAAAAGACTGAGTGAAAATCATAACATATCAAGTGCCGAAAAATAGTGAAAACAGCCCCTAAGGGGTAAACAGATCGGCACTAGGCCCTAAACATGGCTTACAGCCCAAATCATATCAAAATATATCAATACTATTAAGCATAGGCTTAAAAATCGATTTCGCAACTCAATAGTTGCCTAAATACGGAATATATTTCCAAAGTTCCAATCATTGCATTCCAACACCCGTGAAAGGCTGCGTATTCCGGGGTTTCATACCCTCATGACATGATTTAAAGACATTACTTACCTCAAAACTAGCCCGAAAACTATTCCGCAACACACTTTCCTCTCGTATCAACTTCTGAAGGCTCCAAATCTACCAAGTTCAGATTTTTATCATCAATTTATACTTAAGGAACGAATTCCAATCGAAAGATAAAAAATTTAGCTCAAAACCCTGAAATTGGTCAAAACCCTACCCCCGGTCCCGCAACCCGAAACTCAAAATTTTTTATACAAAACTGTTCTTCATCATCTCACGAGTCCGTACATATAAAGAACACTAAAAAATCGGAGTTCGTTTGACCCTCAATCAACCCTTAAAGGTCTCATAATCTCAAGCCCTAAACCTACCTTTTTCTACTGATTTCCATGAATTAAACATTGAGATTGTGTTCCTTAATCACCTATACTCAAGTTTTAAGGTCCAAAATACTTACCTCTATGCTGAACACTAATTTTCCCTCTTCAAAATCACCTCAAAAGCTTCTTCCCGTTCAAAAATGGTGTTAAAATAGGTTATGGTCGCGGAGGGTTTAATTTAATATTGTCCATGGGTTTCCGCACGTGCGGCCAAGCTCCCGCACCTGCAGTCCCCTAACCGCACCTGCGACCCATTACTCGCTCCTGCGGGCCCTCACCTGCGGTCAAACTTTTGCAGGAATGGTTACACCAGCACCAGCAGCTGCATTGCCGCAATTTCCAAGTTCAAATCTCTGTTAAGCACCTAAATTCAATCCCGAGCCCCTCGAGACCCCAACCAAACATACTCAAACGTCACATATGATCATTCAAATTTAATTGCACTCTCAAAACACTAAATATAACTTCAAAACTCCAAAATCACATCGGATTCAAGCCTAAGAACTTTGAATTCTCTAAAATCTACCAATGATGCCGAAACTATCCAAAACAACTCTGATTGGCTAGAAATTCTGCAGACACATCCAAAATGACATTACGACCCTGTTCCAACTTACGGAATTCCTTTCCGACCCCGATATCCTATTTTCCACCACCGACCGGAAATCGCCAAAAACTAACTTTCGCCAATTCAAGCCTAATTCTGCACCGGGCATTCACAAAATTATTATGAACACACTCCTAAGTCCCAAATCACCTAACGAAGCTATCCGAGCCATAAAATCCGTATTCCGAGGTTGTTTACCAATAAGTAAACTCTCATTTTACTTTTCAAACTTTAAGGCTATTTTTAAAGACTAAGTGACTAAACTCTCACTACAACCATTCCGATTTCAAGCCTACCAACTCTAACACATCAATAACAGTATAACCAACCTATGAAAAGTCAATAACAGCAATTATAATAGAGGTTCTACGTAACGACTGACCGGGTCGTTACATGTGACAGGCTGACTTATCGAACCTGGTAGCATATTCTAACACCGTCATAAAACCTGACGCAACCACTCAAACCTTATGCACCACGCATTATGGAGGGTCCGAGAAATAAATTCTTTCAAAAGCATTTATGAGAACTAAGTCAAATAGTTTATGTTGCACTGGTTGGTCGTCCTCTTCGTAGGCTTGCCTCAACCACCGGCGACCAATTTCTCCTTTACCATGTTGACTCAACACCGCTGAGCTACCCCACTTATTCATGTACTCTTCGCTATTCCTTGGGGTAACTCTTATTCCTATTGATGCACAACGATCCCACAAGTAAAGCTTTATACAAATAATATAGTCTAGAAGCTTGTCAACCACTGTACTCCCTCTGGAGCACCCCAAAAGCTGCAACCGTAACTTCCATGCTGAGTAAACCTTTTGTAGATCTAAAGTTTTTTATATAACTCCTTCGGTACTGAGGTATATGGTTATTAAGGAGACAGACACACCGCAATCCTTAGCTTTATCTTTTGCAAAAATCTCAGACCTTATACCTTTCAAGCCAAAATCGATATAACACATGACCCCACAATCTATTCCTTGATAGTGGACTTCTCCACTTGGCACGAAGACATAGGTCACAATTCTTGATAATCCACAATGTTAAACTTCACAGCTCATATATTTCAACCCTGTTGCTTTCAACTATTCCCTTGTTTTGCAATAGTGGAGTAGCTACAAATCCTTCTGAAATATGTATTAGTCCCATATGTACCGACTGAGCTAGAACCTCCGCGTCTAAATCTATTTGAGACTGTAGAATAGGTGTTGATGTTCGAGATTTAGACTGAGCTCCGCTTTTGTCTCTTCCCCTAATCGTAGCTGTCATTGGGGCTTCATCTCTTCTCCGATTTTAGACGCTTTGTGTGTTGTCGAGATTTTACGCGAGGAGAAGAATAGACAATTTCAATCATCAATGGTAGAAGAAATTCGCACGATATAGTGGAATAAAATGGAGTTGTTTCTTAATTCAATAGCCTCCGAAAGATAAGTACAGACATCTCCGTACCGATCCTTCAGACTCTACCAAGTTTGTTCGTGAATTGTGAGACCTAAGCAACCTAGTGCTCTGATACCAACTTGTCACGACCCAAATTCCCAACCTCAGGGATCGTGATGGCTTCTTAACACCACACTTGCTAGGCAAGCCAATGTTAGAACTCCAATAATTTATTCCCTTAATGTATTACTTAAGCAAAAATAAATAGCTTCCAAAGGAACTTATTTAGAATAATTCCCAACAAGAATAAAATAAAATAATAATAAAAACCATTTAAATAAAACGGATCACGAACTAATTTTTGCGAACAACTTTAAGACTACCCTAGGGTCTGGTGTCAAAATCCACAAACTACTAATGAATACTACAAATAATTGCCGAAAGAAATGGTGTAATTGTTCTGAATATACTAAAAAAATTTTATAAAAATAGGAGAAGACTCTCGGGATCTGCGAACACCGAAAGATATACCTCGTATCTCCGAATAAATAAATGGACGCTCTAAAAATCTCTATTGCGGCCTAGTACCTGGATCTGCACAAAAGAGTGCAGAATGTAGTATCAGTACAACCGACCCCATGTACTGAGTAAGTGCCGAGCCTAACCTCGGCGAAGTAGTGACGAGGCTAAGGCAAGGCTTTAACAATAAACTTGTGATATTAATATATATACGATAACACAATAAAACAATTCTACACGAACAAGAAAATATATGTGAGACAATAATTGTAAAACAGGAAGGAAATCTAAACACATCAATTCAAATACTGCAACAATAATAAAGTAACACAACCGCCTCTTTCATGCCTCAACTATAACCAATCCTCAACAATTTCCAAGTTTTCAAACTTTATCTTTGAATAAAAGTAGTGCCAAAATATGAAAATAGTAATATAAAATAGAAAGTTTCAAATCTTTGTTTTTCAAGAAAACAAAACAGTAAAAATAAACATTTAGCTTTCCAAATATTTATTTTCTTTTAAAATCAGTAAAAATATAAATGTCCTCCCTTATCTCTCCTTGTTTCGGCGTGCAACCCTCTCCCACCTGTCCTCCCTTATTGCTCCTCCATAAATATATCACCCTTATTGCTCTTGTTGCGGCGTGCAACCCGATCCCATATGTCCACCCTTATCACTCCTTATTGCGGCGTGCAACCCGCTCCCACCAGACATAATATATCAGTTTATTCATAAAAACTTTCACAATTCAGGACAAGCCTTTCACAATACTGTTATTTCCACAATTTCAAACAGA